>JAAAQI020164448.1:0-24402 GCA_011800005.2 Stichodactyla mertensii | reverse complement strand
AAAAAGCATCCAAAAGAAACGTTTAGGTTCATTCGTTCAGCCGTAGCCAATGATGGTAAAACAATGGTAAAACAAAAAGTTGTGCACGGTCACGGTTGAAAAAAGTGAACAAAGACCTACAATAATAGGTTTCCTAACCATCTCCCTCTATTAACTATGGTTCACCTTGCCACATAATAAACATAGTATAAATTATTATTCATTTATTTATTTAAAATTTACTTCTCTATGATACAAAATTTATTGCGTTCCGTTAGACTTACCTTGGTCACGCGTTTTCGTGTAGTACCTGTTGTTAGTCAAGGTCTTTGGAAGCCAGATTGAAAATGAGCTCCGGCAGCTGGATCGAAAGCAGAAAAGGCTTTTAGTGTTTCAACATCAAAGGATTGGTGGTGACTATAAGTTACCTTTAAGGACGTTCGCCAGTAAATGAAGCTGCATTGAAAATTTTTTACAACTTGGCAAACATAACCCATCTTATTATTGTTCAAAATAAAGTAAAAAATGGGAGTCACCTAGTTCGTTTTATTTTCTCTAAACGCTGAGCAAACGGATGTGGTATTCAGCAAAGAAATCACGCGCGCTTTAGCGTAATCAAGGATATCAAATAACCACTTCGAAAACAATCGAAAACATCAAAGAAACGCAGAAAAAAATATGGTTATCAAATATTACGGTCTTTAACAATTCTAAATTAAAAATATCTGTGTAAGAGTTAGTAATAACGATGTATCTCACTCTCTTTCCGTGCGATGCAGTAAAAATGCTTATGAATTCGGATTCGTTTGCAGGTGATTTTTTTTCGTACATTTATTGTCAATCATTTCCGCACAATGATAATTTTGTTAAATTCACAATAGACTTGGGAATATCTTGATTTAAGACAAGGAATAATGGGGGTCTAAGATATTTTGCTTTAAATTTTGAACATTTGGCCGCCATTTTGAATACAGAAGAGCCTCTCACGGGAAGTGATGGTTTATTTTCATTGTTTATTTTCATTGTTTATTTTCATTGTTTATTTTCATTGTTTATTTTCATATACTCTGAAATTAAATGTACAGGCATGTCTATATTAGAGCTTTAGCAGTTAGGTTACTCCTTTACATGCTGATTATCGAGCTGAAAATGCTGGCCCAGCATATATAGGCTATATATGAACGATGACTGAACAAACTATTTAAAACTGTATGTGATGTGTATATGAGTCATCCTCAGAGCTTTGTGAAATATCTTTCCCATATGATCTAAGAATGGAAGAAAAAGCAAAAAACATTGACTTCAATAATTAGGCATACAAAAGAGATGACAAAATTGGGAAGATTTTAAAGGACAGAAAACAATGATCGTTCTTTACGCTGTCTTAGGGACGGGTGGGGGGGGGGGGGGGGGGGGGGGGGGGGGGGGGGGGGGGGGGGTCGGAGGATTTTTAATGTGATACCATAATAATTATGATGTGATCCCCCCCTGAGGCACTATAGAGCTTAAGTGTTTCCCCTCATTTTCGAACAGAGTTAGTGACAAATGTATGTGATCCCCCCTTACTGTCTGTCGTTCGTTCGTTCGTTCGTTCGTGCGTGCGTGCGTGCGTGTGTGCGTTCGTTCGTTCGTTCGTTCGTGCATTCGTGCATTCGTGCGTTCGTTCGTTCGTTCGTTCGTTCGTGCGTTCGTTCGTTCGTTCGTTCGTTCGTTCGTGCGTTCGTTCGTTCGTGCATTCGTGCATTCGTGCGTTCGTGCGTTCGTTCGTTCGTTCGTTCGTGCATTTGTGCATTCGTGCGTTCGTGCGTTCGTTCGTTCGTTCGTTCGTTCGTGCATTCGTGCATTCGTGCGTTCGTTCGTTCGTTCGTGCATTCGTGCGTTCGTGCGTTCGTGCGTTCGTGCATTTGTGCATTCGTGCGTTCGTTCGTTCGTTTGTGCATTCGTTCGTTCGTTCGTTCGTGCGTTCGTGCGTTCGTTCGTGCATTCGTACATTCGTTCGTTCGTTCGTTCGTTCGTTTGTGCATTCGTTCGTTCGTTCGTTCGTTCGTTCGTGCATTCGTGCGTTCGTTCGTGCGGTCGGTCGGTCGGTTGGTCACTTATTTGTTTACACTCACAATAAATTAAAGTCAGCGTTAGCAACAGAAAATAAAGAATACACAACAGAAGAAAAATAATACCGTTTTCTGCCAGGTCTTGGTAGGGCTTTTGGAGGACGAGGTTCGTCTAAGGAAAGAAAGCATCAAACAAAAACACTTTTCTTTTCATAACAGGACAGAATTAATTAGATTTTTCGGAATGATTATCTAGATTGATATCTACCTACCAAAATAAACGTCTGGTTCGTCGAATTCTTAAAGGAGTCAAATTAAAAATAATTATATTGATTAGAAAAAAAATTGATGAGTATACATGGTTATAGATTCAAATTTAGAAAGCCAACCATATATCCATAGACGTTCCTTACCTACAGGATAGTATTTATCTTGCTTGATTTCTACAAAAAAGAGAAATTTAATTAAATGCCCATGGATATCTCATCAATTTCCTAGTCTGAGTGTGCTGCATAGTTCTATTTATGGCTTATCCTCAGTCATATACTAATGACCGTGACGTCAAAGTACTCCTAGGCATATACTGTACACACTTTGATACACAGGATTAAATGGATTTCTTGGCTGGTTTTTCTTAGGGAAGGAAGGAAGCAAGCAAGCAAGCAAGCAAGCAAGCAAGCAAGCAAGGATAGATGGATGGATCGGAAGCAAGGATGAATGTTAGAGTTAAACAACAGCTCGATCGGTGTATGAATGAGCGAATAAACTTTTTGCTTGCAAAATTATTACGTTGTCTATCTTGAATTGCGGAGGAAGCATGTTATACTGGTATACAACACAGTCGTGTAGAAACCTAGGCCTTTGACTAAACTTAATCGTTTAACAAAAAAACTTGATGTCCCTTATGAGTCAATAAATATTATGAATAAATCACTCTTACTATACAGAGGTTTTGCACGACTGCGACAGCCATGTTGGATGGCAGACCAATAGAATCTCTTTCCCAAGGGCCTTAATCCTTTCTGTTTTAAAACAGCTTCAAACTATTGTTTCTGCCATCCAACATGGCCGCCGTCATATGATCGTGTCAAACCTCGTTTCTGATCGTTACCCTTTCGACTCTTTCGTAAATCTTGAAGATAACCTGAAAAAATCATTAAACAATAAAGATTAAAGATTGGGTATTTTAAGGATGCGTTTAAGTCAAGATAAATGTTTTTTTATGTTACTTTCTTATTAACACAAAAGAGAATCAACAGTGTTCATAGGTTTACTGTCCTTTTCGAATTTCTCTTCTCACTCTTGATCTATTTTCCTTTGGGCCGTACACATAGAACTTACAAGGCAGTTCAGTGCCACGAATTGCTGTTACTGTTACCTATGTGCTTCGCGGCTCGTGGCGCATCAGGCCTCCACAGAGCTCTGCCCCACAAATTCCTACCAACCAAAAATATACCCTACCCTCCCCCCTCCCCCCCACATCCACCCTTGAATGTAAGCCCTCCAAAAATATGTCCCCCCAAAAAAGGCAAGTTGGGCACTTATAAACCCAGGGTTTATTCATGTAGGTTTACGTTAACTTTTTTTTTGTTTCGCGTGAGTAATTATTGAATTCAAAAAATATGGGTGAGGTATAATTTTTCACTTTTCAATAATCCTAGCACAACACGATATATTTTCCCCAAATTTTATTTTCCAAATTTCTTATAACATGAATAAAAACAAGCCAATCGTTGATTAGCCTATAAAGCTAGGTTTAATTGAAGTGGAACTGAGAATGAACTGAAAAAAGCGTATGATGCGGTTACCATGGTGATGCGCACCTAGGTAGCTCAAGTGAATCGAGTTGTAAAAAACATGTCGACCTTTACTCACGAACTAGGTTTCTAGTTTCAATATCAGCATAACCGTTTAAAAGCATTTCTAACGGTCATACATTTTGAATAGGATGCATTATTTTGTCATTTTTAAACTAGAATTTTAAGGTATAGTAGACGTAGATTACATCCGTGTCATTTTGGGACTACTTCGTTAGGAATTGTCATTTGTTTGAAGCGTTTATCGAAGTTTTACTCTACAAAGTTTTTTGACAGTTTGACAGAGATTACTGACTTACCTCGTGGTTTATTTTTCGTGTGTCGACTTTCCACAGCGAAGGCGAAAAACACCAGCAATAATACTACCCACAACAGCTTCATGGCTTTTGGTCGCTTTTAGTTAAACTTGGTCAAAGAAAAGCAAGTATTTCTAAGATATATCTCTAAAATAATCATTCACTTTACAAAAGATAGTATCAGATATTATCGCTAGATGTTAATAAAAAGCCGAGCTTTTCGAATCACTCCAGTATGAGAGATATAATCTATAGTAAAAATTGGTCTTGTCACAACTGAAAATGAATAAATTCATTTTTTGGCCAGCACCCCTAGGAAGGGCTCTGTAGCTCTTACAAAAAATACAAATGCTCAATAACTACTAGTACGCTTTATTATATGTATTTATGTCTAGTTGTCGCGTTTTTGAGACTATAAGGATGGTAAATTCGTTCTGTATTCTATTATTCTTTTTTTCCACTTGTTCAAACTACGAATGAATTAGAGATCAAACTTGCTATGATGTTCTGTTCAAGCTGGAATTCATGTAATAAAAGTAAATCATAAAACTTGAGGATTAGATTTAGATTTAGCTTACCTTGTGAACTGAACACCTTTCTCAAAGTGAGTTGTCAAGCAAATGATTCCGTTGAAAATGTCTTAGTGACTTTAAATATTTGCATCACATTACGTCATAGTTTTAAATTATTTGAAATCAGCATTTGTTTAGTTCGCGTCGCATCTAGCGTCCTCCATGTGCTTTTATCCGGTTGATATCTTTGTTTCTTTGAGTACCATTCAAGGGGTTATTAAGAAAGAAGCAGAAGCATGTTGTGAGAAAGAAAAATCAACCAACCCTGAAACCCAGGTTCCTTGAGTCAGACTTCAAGGTACGCGTGAGCCCCCAGGGTAAAGCTCTTATTAATTAGTGTCAAGGCAAGACCAAATAATAGGTCTATTAGCACCTTCCCAACGATCGTTGATAAAATTAGCAAAAAGTGTGGACCTATATCTGCCTTTTAAAGTGAACTCGCTATGCGGAGCAAAAGCCCAACAGCACGGAATAATAGTACGCAGTGGTACTTTTCGTTTCGTAGCACGGCACGACTGACAGCTCTGTTTGTCGTCTAAAATGTCCTTCATAAAGAATCCCAGAACATCTAATACTATATGTGTAGGGTGAGATAACCATTCTTTGAGCTTCCCTGTTATATATGACATGCATCGATTAACAAATACGTTCGCTATAATGGAACGTGAGATTGGGATGACATGGAGATTGAAAGCCGATTGAAAAACTTTTGTCGGTTACCTGTCTTTGTAGAGACCACTTTGCTGTTTTTGGGAAAAGGAAATGAATAAAATGATGTTGGTTATGTTAATATTTGTGGTAACTGCTTAGTGCATGCTATGGCTTATCTAAATACCTCAAATGGTATAGAATGGTCATATGAAAGTAGAATAGATTGGATATCTTAAGAATGAAAAAGGAAAAACAAAACATGTATACTGCTCTATACAACGGTTTTTATGCTCTGAAATGGAAAAGAATGGCAAAAATGTGATATAATGTACGAGAATTGTCTAGAGAACACTTAATGTACAACATATCATCCCGGGGGGAGGGGGGGGGGGGACTCCGGGGTAAAAGTATCGGGTATGCTCGTTGGAAATTTTCAAAAATACCCCTAAAAGATACCGGAAGTCTTTTAAAAAGGGTGTGGCTGGGCGATTTTTAACCCCTAAGAGATACCACTAATAAATAAATAAAATTGGATTAAAAGACTGTTGAAATGTTAAGTATTACTGATAATAAAGCACCTAAGCTCTGCGTAACTATGAACATAAATCCCACTGCGGAAAGCGATGAGCTCTACCGTTTTCGATACCCTAAAAGATAACATGGAATTCCGAAATTCTAAACTTCAGTCTTAACACCTTAACAGATACCAAATCGCTGATTGTTACCCCTAAGAGATACGAGCATACCCGATACTTTTACCCTGGAGTCCCCCCCCGGGCATATCATATCAGGTCACATGTTCAACAATTCGAAGCCAAATTTAGAAAGTATGTTTTTTAATGTGATGTACTTTGCTCTAAGGACAGAAATTATTGGAATGAAATGTTATTGAATTTGCATAAGCCTTTATTCGGCGTTCAATGGCACCAGGGCTGGATCAGTCCTATTAATAGACCGCCTTGAACACGCCTTGAAAATACCTGTGGCGGATCCGAATGGTAGTCACAGGATACCCGTGACCCCCCTTCTTATTTTGGAACATTGTGTTTAATACACAAAGACAGATTAAAATTAGGAGGATTTAAAGGGTGGTCATTGAATCAGTCATAACGGGTTTGGAGGTGTTCGTATTCTAGAGGTACCGTGCCCGTATCATGGAGGTATCACAGTCATGTGGTGTTTTTGAGCTGTGTGCTGTATCTATGGTTTGTTCGTATAACCACAGTAAAAAGACAATTGATCTACGACTTCAAATTGTATTCTTTATTCTCTAGCTTGTTTTTTTTTTTTCTAGTCAGAATGGAATTAAAAGTACATGTCAATCGAGGTTAAATCTCGAAAGAAAATTACATTGTGTCTAACATTATTGGGCTATGGAAAGTTTATCATGATTTCAATTGAGAACAGAGTGTTTTAGTTGTTTTTCTCTGCTAATTATTCGTTATTTATGTAAGACCACTGGGCTTTATTTAGTAACTTGCTCCAAAAAATCTAAAAGCAAAAGAAAACAATAACATATTAGATAAATTCGAAATTCCATATAAAATTGACAGACTAAAATCGGAACGCATGGGAATGTAGCCAAAAAAGGTACAAAAATCTTAAAATGGTAAGCTTTAACACAATTTATCATGTGTCGACGAGCGAGACCACACTATACTAAATTAAAAATAAAGCATCTTTTTTAAGGAATAAATAAAATTTAATTTGATTTTCAAGTTATTAAACGCCTCACGCTCAAAGGGAGGAGGTTTTTCTTCCGCTCTATGCTTTGTAATTAATCAAGTTATTTGAAAACCTTTTTGTATTTTTCAACAAAGAAAATGAGGGAGGAAAAGACAGAGTGATTACCGTTTTCTGCCGGGTCTTGGTAGGACACCAGGTGGGAAGTTGTCTAAGAAAGAAAGAAAGAAAGAACGTTTTCGTTTTACATTCGGGAAAAATAATTAAGATTATTTTAGTATTGGGACGAAGATCAGATGTTGTTTTTACTCACCGAATTCGTTGTCTGCGCCATCGAATTCTAAAGAAGAATGGAAAGGAAAATGTATGATGTTCAAAGTAATTAATAATTAAAAGATTAAGCCGAAGTCATTTACTTCAAAAAGAACATGAAAACCAAAGAGAAAGAAGGCCATTCAAAAATGAAAAAGGAAAAGAAAAGGCAGGGATAAAGATAAAGACGAAGATTACGAAATTAAAACAAACAAGAAATGAAGAAAAATAAATGCTATTTAAAGAAAGAGGAAAGAAAGAATGAAAAACAGAAAGATAGGAAGGAAGGAAAGAAGAAAGAAAGAGAAAGAGAGAGAGAGAGAGAAAATGAATGAATGAAAAAAAGAAAGAAAGAAAGAAAGAAAGAAAGAAAGAAAGGCTCCGCTAGCTACTTACGCTTCTTTCCTGGTCTGGGACGATGTTCGTCTTGTTCGATTTCTTTAATTAAACAGGGGGGGGAAATAAAATAAAATAATTGAAGAACAGAAAATAAACAAAAAGAAAGAACAATATTATAGTGTTACGCATGCAACTCGGGGCGATTATATTTAAATCGATATCATAAGTGAATGTTCAACAGCGTAAAAAAACTATACTTTTGACGTTTCGTAGACGTTAGTCACTACCATCGGAGTAAGTTGATTAAATTAGACAGTATACTATAAACACACCATCCTTATTTACTTTCTTTTGTCCTCAATAAAAGATTAAAGGTATTTCAGCCTAAAAACTAACGATCTATCAACGCAATGTTCGAACTCATGGAGTTCAACATTATTCACAGCAATTCCTGTAAATTCGTTTTGTCTACTACATTATATTCGTATTCAATTCATAAATTTGCTAGAAAAAATGCCGGAACTTTACTTTTTTAAAAACAAGCTCTCTTTGAGAAATGTCCTATGGCGTAAAGTTGTTTTTAACGTTTGGTTATGAAGGGGAAGTGAGAATAATCAGACAAAGAAAATACGATAAAAAACGGATAGTTGAAAAACGAAGAAAAATATTTTTGACCGACTGACTAGCAGGGGAATATCCAAAGATAGCAGGAAATCCTTATCTTGTTATCTTACAAGGTTACTCTCGAGTATTCAGTCTGGGAATCTTTGAAAGGTTCATGCTACACAAATTAATCTTTCGTTTAAAGCATATTCAAAACCATGATTTTAAAATGCTCTAATCAAGTCTTCAAATATTATATAATTCAACAAAATTTCAACTTTTCGCAACTGGCAGAATCAAAACCCACATTTTGTGAGCGCGTCGAGTTCCATAATGCACTGCAGTCTTGATCTGTCTTTATCACGGCTACCTTGCTGGTGTTGTGATATGATGTTTTTCGAAATTTATGAACAAGATAATGCGCTATGGAAAGTACATTTGAGTAAAATATCTGAGCATAAAGTGTTGGTTCGTTTTTCTACCAGGAACGACACATAAGGTGGCGGTCAATAATCTTTTGAGAAGCAATAATTTCGAGTTCAAATGGACAATAGAATTAGGAATTTCTAAACATATTCATATAAAAACGATGTAGTTCTGTCATGGTAGTTAAAAAGTCTCAGGCCTTGCTATTAACATCTAGAAAATAAAGCTGTACTTTTAAGGGTTTGTAATTTTAAACTAACCTGATCTTCGGCTTTCTACAGACAGTATTAACACCGCAAGAATCAAAGCCAGGCAAAGCAATTGTTGTTTAGCCATTTTCTGAAGGTTTTCTTGGTAGATTCAAAGATAATCTGAAAAAGAATAAAACTGAATTCAACTTAAAAGCCAGTTAAGTGATTAGTGACGTCACATGACGTCATTATACCTTGTCATTATTGGTAATTGGTCCATTGTCGATACCTTCCCACTGCCGTTCCTAAAATAGTCAGTTCATATATCATTTGAGAGTTCTTCTATGACCTTGACCATCCCTGGCCATGCGAGAAACTTCAACAGGCTAGTTTTAAGACGTCTTTAGCCATAACTTTTACATTTTGACTTTAGAGGAAATAACTTATTAACTGTAACCAAAACTTGGAACTAAAGCCATGTATGACGTGAAATATATAATAAACAGGAGATTTGATAAGGAATATGTAGACGGATTTTAGTAATCACTTTAATTTGTTTTGGTAAACTTGTGCCGGAGCTGGCTAAAACACTGCGTCTAAAGGCTGTAGTTCAAGTGAGGATGAATGAATACTATCTAAAGACCTAACAAAGCACTGTCATGGATCGAATTCTTATTTTGTGACGGCCGGTACTAACGGATGAAGGCGTGGCCTCACTCTGTATTACTGCTGTGACGTGTTTTGAACTAAACCTTTTGCCTTGCCTGTAACATCTGTATAATCATATTACTTATATAGATAACTTGATGATTCCAACTTAGATTGAAGCTCTTCTGACGCGTGAATATCGCTAATAGATACTAATAATAGTTTATTATTTCCAATATGTTAAGCTGTGTTGGTAAGTTTAAAGGCACTGAGCTATGTGCACCGCCAGCATTAATTCTGAAGAACGAACTAGACAGCTAATCCAAAATGAACGGCGGAAAATGGGCGTTTATTTCTCTAAACCAAGTTCAGAATAAATTTAGAAATTCAGTCCTTATTATTTCATGGTGCATTTAGATCTTTAGCCTGCATGCAGCCCGATTGTAACCCTCTGTTAAGTCGGTCTTAACCGAGCGTTACGATAGGGAGGCTTAGTTTAGATCTTTAATGAAATATTTTTTTCGAACTTTCCCACCGTTATGCCTTCTCTAAACTAAAACCAGCGTCAAACCGGCTTGCAAAAGAGTATCTTATTATTTCTTAATCAATTCCATTTCCCCCCTCTCTTTTTCATCCGTTTATTTGTTCTTTTACGCTGTATTAGATACCGAAATTTTCATTAAAAAACTAATTTAAAAAACTGGTCTTTATCGTTTCGAAAACACCATCAAAAAATTATTCAATCCGTATGAAGAAAAAAAACTTTTATATGAAATCTTCTTACCGTTTAATCCCTGGACGTTCCCTTGGTCTGCCCGGAGAGCGTTGAACGATCTACAAAGTGTTCGAAAACCGTCTGATATCTTCATTAAATACCCTATTCACACAAGTGCCCGTAGGCACAATGATTCTGGATGGCACCTCTTATTAATTTTCACCCCGAGAGCAAAACGAGGGAGGCAAAACGAGGGAGACAAAACTGCATGCAATATATGACGCAGAGAGAAATGTTGACAATAATATGCATTTTCAATATCTTGAAGACATAAAGACAAGTAAAATAGAGGGTATTAAAGTTAAAAGAATTTAATGTTAGTTCAAAAAGACCCGATAAATACTCTCAGCTGATTACGAATAGCCTATTCACTGCTTTATTAAGTAAAAAGTAGCCTAACAGACTGTTCATCAAAGTTCAGCGTTATTATTTTGGTATAGACTTCCGAAATGAAGATGAGATTAATGAAAAACGTTAACTCGGATAGCATCGATGAATCTTAGAAATACTTCTTGACACTTTGTTGTCAACGCATTCTCTGGTTTCTTTCTTTCCATTTTTAGTCATTATTCCTTTTCTTTTCTTTCCACTCTATTCCTTTCTTTTCTTTTCTTTTCTTTTCTCTGCTCTGCTTCTCTTCTCTTCTCTTTTCTCTTGTCTTGTCTTGTCTTGTCTTGTCTTGTCTTGTCTTCCTCATTTCAAATATGTACTGATTATAAATCATTTACAAAAAGTTTTAACACGGCAAACGTGTACTATCAAATAAACACATTCGAGAATAATATACTCATATGAAAAACAACTTATTGAACTTCCATATATATATATATATATATTTTCCCTTTAATTTAAAAAATAAGATATTGAATTGTATTTCATCATAAAACCGGTCCTTCATTTCGATCGCTGTTTGTTTGATAAGATTTTAATTTACTCACGACTACAAATAAACAGAAGAAAATTAATTTTAAAAACTTTTAATTTGAATCTAAGTAGTTGCTGGTTTTTTTTGTTAATTAGATTTAATGAGGGCAGGTTTATTACCAGTTGAAAATGAATGGTCTAAGATGAGTTTATTTTATCATTGCCTTGGGTGATTTCATTCCCGATCAAAACTAATAAACCGAGATCAAGATTGATAAGAATTGGGAACCGAAAGGAAGAACACTCGAGGGGATATTGGTATACTATGGCAATAAATGTGTGTTGTATATAAGCAGTGAATTGCTGTGATCCCACGCCCACTAGCTACAGCTGAACAGACATGCACAATGGAATCTTCCAGCGATAACGATAGCAAGACCCATGACGGAACCGGGTTTATCTTTCAAATGATATCACAGTATTGCAAACTGAAATTTAATCTTAAATGCCGTGCCGTCCTTGGTTTCGACGTTGTTTTTATAATTTTACTATTGGGTTCCTACTATTGCTGTTGTTGTTCACTATTTTTACTGTCAGTTCTTTTTCTTTTTTTCTTTTCTTGTTTTTCTTTTCTTGTTTTTTCTTTTCCTGTTTTTCTTTTTCTTTGAGTGCGCAAATAAATGATAGCAAGCAACTCCTATGCACCCAAGGGTGTTCGTATCACCTTAAATATAAGTGGTCAATCCTTGCACTTAATTGTTTTCTCATGCATATAGCTAATTCACTTAACGTTGTCACTGAAAAAAGCCTAAAGCTTTGAGAGCGGAATCATGAAATATATTTTACAGCTGTGACATTGCGTATTGCAATATAGGAACTCACTGTATGCTTGCAAATTCTACAACTTGGACACATATTCCTTAATTTCTTAGATAGCCTACAGCGAAGTTTGTTGGTAAACAAAAGTTAAATGAAAGCTTAAGGCTTTTTCCAGTGACAACCTTTATTGAATTAGCTATACGACAAACTGAAAGTCGCTTACTACGATTCAAGACACTCCCGAAACGACAACTTTAGGATTGAAATCAACCTTAACTTCTATCACTTTGCTTTTCTTTTCTTTTCCCGGCAAGCTTAGTGATAACCTTTACTTCACATCCCACATCCCACATAACGTGTCCCGGATGTGGGACCGTTTTTCAGCCAAAAATGCTGCGCCGTTCACAGGTTCATCCAATTGAAGTCACGAAAAGCCAAAGCAAGACCAGTGAAGGGAAGAGTTTGGCTTAAGTTTGATAACTTGTTTGAACACTAGTTCAAACAAGTTATCTGTTGGACAGCTTGGAGATGCCTACTTGAAGTCAACATAGCAATGACGTAATTGAGTTTGTTTACTCTCACCAGTGAGAGTAAAATATCGATGCATACTGGATTACTATCGAACTCGTCTCGCCGATCTCAAATGAGTCTTTTTACGTAAATGTGTCTATTCAAATATGTCGCGATTTATGCCTGAAAATCATGTAATTAGATATATAGCAGAATTCATGTCGTAGACGCTGGATTATAGCTTTGAAGAGTCCAACTTTTTATTGTGAAAATTACGAATTATTAAGTTTTGTTTTCCAATTTATTGCAAAGAGTCTCATAGAATCAAAGGTTTTCATAGTGAAGACTTGTCTGAAAACAATTCAACATCTTCCACAAAAACGGCATCAAAATTTCTTTGGGCTTAAATATGTTTTACTCAAGGAGTTTGGCGGAGGAAATGATCAATGTTATTGGCGAAAGTGAGTTATCTAGTGTTAAATGAACTCTACAATAGCAGGCATAGCTTGAGGCGGTTCACGAACTTGATAGCACTTGTCATGAACCAAGTTTTGACGCCTTTTAAGATCATAACAGCTCAACACTCAACGGGTTTTCAATTTAATTCAAAACAATCGTGAATAAAGCAGAATTGGAGTTTGCTTCGAGATAATCATCATTTACTTTTCAACACTTATGGAAACGACGTTACAAAGCAGTTTGAAAAACCAAGCTCAAGTGAACTCTAGAGGTGTCTTTCGTTTGTTGACCAAAGATAGTTGGAAGAATGCCTTTAATGGAACGAATATGTTTAAGATTCCTGATATATATTTACCTTCAACGTGTCTTTATTGGCGCTTCTTGTTCCAAAACAAAGATGAGAATGCGGCTCTAGAAATATTATTGAAGGGAAAAAAGGTCCCGTTTTACACATTCAGTGAATTTGGCTGACACTGGAAGATTCAGCGAACGGATCCTTAACCTAATAAATTTGAAACTACATTGGTCAAAACCTCTTCTAGTGGCTTTTCAATACGTTCCCACATTTTTTAGATAAACATACACTCTTTAATAAAGATAATCAGGCTGTAATGGGACGCTTCAGTGATGACGTAATTACCAACATAATTCACTAGCAGAAAGCTTTGCACGCCTATGAGAAAATTCGTGAAATATAATACAAACGTTATATGGTTAAGATGGTACGATGCAATGAATTAAGGAAGATAATTATATGAAAGGAAAGGCAAGCTTGATTTTAAAAGCAAAATAAGGAAAGAGGAGGAGCTTTGAGTAGAGTAGAGAGAGAACAGAACAGAAGCAAACAGGGAAGGGAAGAGAGGAGAAAAGAATAAGAAAAAGTAGAAGAATCTGGTATCGACCAGCAGTATTTCATAATACTTATAATCCGGGAGCAGGTGTACCTTGAGGCAGTCAGATTATTAACCAGGGTCTATGAATAGCGTGGTTCGAGAGGCTTTCAAGACTTGGAAACGATTATCGGACACAAAACGGACATATTCTTGAATGAAAAGTCCTTAGAACTTCCGAGAGATATATTTGCATTTGAGATGACATGTTAATCCAAAAATTCAATCAGTAATACTAAATTCAAATAACCACATCGCCAGGATACTTCTTTCGAAAGATGTTTACGACTTTTTAATTTTTGAATGATGATTTGACAAATGGCTAACGGCTAACTAATGTCTAAATGGGAAATTTGTTTCAATGGCTTTAAACATGGTGTTTGCTCGTGAGATCTTTGAAGAACTACACTTTTATCGATTAGCGATTATTTTTCTCCTTTATTTTACTAATATTAATTAGTCCTCAGGTTTGTAATGAACAACTTCCTAAATAACGTTAAAATGTATTTTTGAATGACATGTGAATAAAAATGCTCTTTTGATCAACGCACCATCACACCCCGAATGGCAAAAAGCTATGATGCCTACATAACCTAGTGCTCTAGAAATCTTTGACAATATAGATTTACTTTAAATCCTTATTTCCTCCGAACTCCGGTGGTCAAAAATAACCAAAACATTATTAACATTAGTTCTAACACCAAGAATAATTTTCATCTATTTTCTTTGTAGGAGGGTTTGACAAATGAATAGAATTGGAACACAATGTTCAAACTTATATCATGTTTGCTTTTCATTACTAAACATTCATTCAATCACCCTGCTTTGAAAAACTAAATGTTTTATTTATTATCCACTACTATAATATTTTGTTTTCCGTAATATGAGTTATTTTGAAAAAGATGATGTCATGAAAGTTCACGAATTACTTAGAAAATATAGAATCCAGTTAGTTTGCATTTTCAGTTGTATCAAGAATTTTAAAAGCTATTTCGAAATATTGTTGTTTTGAAAAATTAAAATATGATAAATCAGGAGTCAGGAACTGGAAAGTACAAATAAGTTAAAGTTTAAATAATAAAATGAATATTTGTATCTGAATTGTTAGAAATGTTATTGTAGAAAGAAATAGTGTTTACCAAAGTCGACGATTTTTCGAATTTTTCTTTTTGTTGTACGTAGTTTCGTAAACATCCCAATTCATTATGTGAAAACTTTAATTTCAAGCGGCCGATTGTAGAGGCAGAAACTGAAAGATGTTCCTTATTAGGTGTGGCTGTCAGACCATAATCCTATAACTAACTGACTCGATCATGATCCTAACTTAGGTCTGTACTGTCTAACTATCTACAGCCTTAGACTTGGACCATAACTAACCCCAAAGGAAGATTATCAAGAAGGATCATTAGAGCAATGTATGGTTAAGACTTATTTCCTGTTTACAGTCTTAATCCAAATATATGTTGGTCCTATGTTATGTCAATCTATGCAAAATTAGGTTATTTAGGCAAGACAAGAATTGACTGTAAGCTCGTGTCTATGAATAATAGAACTAGTTTGGTAAAGTACTGAATATAAGCCAACACTTGTCATTAATTAACTGAACCAAACCAGAAATGTGTTTCGCGTCATTTTTTGAATTTTTTGCTTGTTAGTTTGTTAGTTTGTTTGCTTGTTTGTTCTTCTTCTTCTTGCTTTTCCTTTGTTCTCTTTTTCTTCCTACAATTTACCCTTTTTTTCCTTTCCAGCTGCTCCTCATTTATTTTCCCTCTCTTCCTTTCCACTTTCCTTTTTATTATTCCCTCCCATTCTTTCCTTCCTTTTCCTTTCGCTCTCTCGTCCAATATTAGACGAATCTCTCAGAAATTAACTGCAAACTACTTCTCTCACAATCTTTGACATCGTTTATATAAAACGTAAATAATATTAAGTAAAAGTCAGTCATCAGTCATCACAGGAAAGAAACGAAATTTGAAATTCCAAAATAATGCTGAAACCTTACCCAAAAGAACTCATTTTTCAATCAATACAGACAAACAATTGCTCCATGCTGTGCATACATATAATTGGCCATAAAGCCATTGAAGAAATTTCCGATTACCTTTACTATTTGGATCGCACTCCTGCTGGCATCATCAATAAAGTTTGCACAACATGATTTCAAAACTAGATTAGTAATATAAAGATAGAAGGACAAGTACAAATTTTATGAAGACATGTTATGAAATTTTAAAAATGATGCAAAATCGAGAAACCTTGGTTCTTGGATTATAGAGAAGTGAAGATTTTTCATGAAAAACCTTGTGAGGTAAACAGTTTTTTTTTTCTTTTTCTTTTTCCATCTTTCACTCATCTAATTTCTTTCCTTTATAAGGATATATACTATTAAACTATTATATATTAAACCTACACTTACTTTTTCTTTCTTTCTTTTAGGAGAAATGAAAAAAAAAATGTGTAGAAAAAAAAGTCGAAACCATTTAATGTAAGGATTCTTATTTCACACTGCACCAATTCGTTTAGCAGCCGTTTGGTCGACCTATCATTGCTTGATGTTCGTGCCATTATGACATTAAGAAGATCATTAGACGCGCCCAGCTGTCAATACATCATTGCCAAAGAAAGATGTACACAAAATCGAAAACAAGGCTTCTTTAGCTGGGTTTTGAGTCATGAATATTTACTTTGCAAATTCCTAGAAGAATGCCTCCTTGT
Source organism: Stichodactyla mertensii (assembly GCA_011800005.2). Classification (NCBI taxonomy): domain Eukaryota; kingdom Metazoa; phylum Cnidaria; class Anthozoa; order Actiniaria; family Stichodactylidae; genus Stichodactyla; species Stichodactyla mertensii. Next base: position 7,802 of record JAAAQI020164448.1, on the reverse strand, counting down.
TGCGATTGTTCAGACGCAGGAGTACTCAACTTAATGGCCCAAGGAAGGCGTGCATCGGAAAGACTTAAGATTACGTAAGTCCAGAAGAGAGAAGACAAGAGATGACTGATTTTAGTTTATTCATGTTTCTACTTTTGAAGACGTTTTTGTTTCTTTCAAGATAAAAGCCCTCAAAAGTGATTTTCTTAAAACCAAGCCAAACCTTCATTTACTTTCTTGACTTTTGCATCCGCTCTTCTATAGAGCTTTTAAGTGTGAGGTAACTCCTAAGAAAATACAACTTCCGCTTCCAAAATGAAAAGTAGTTTTGTTAATTTTTTTAAAAATTTTTTGTCATTGCAGAAATAAGTGTACTAAATTGGTATTGTTGCAAGTGAAAGTTAAATTGTTCATTGGGTTTTTGGCTTGCTTTTAGTGGATTTTTTTAAAAAATGGACCCGGAAATACATCCGACTTAAAAAGCTTTACTCTTTTCGCTTTTACGTCTTCTCGCTCAAGTTAGTTGGGAGCACTTATCCTACCATGCTGCCAGGTGATGTTCTTATCTTAACTATTAAGTCTTTCGTGAACACGCCCTTTGGTCTCTTCTATGGATAATGAATTAAAGTCTTTAGTAAAAACATAGCGAAGTCTGGAATTCGCTATGTCGTGTGCTGTCATGTTGTACATAGCACACATATTATATGGCCGGTTATGAGATCTTCTAATGGATCGGCTTATGTGTGACTAAACTTGCGATTACCAATTCGCATGATTACTGACTGATAATGGCCGATATATTTTAAAAAGACGTAGTATTATCATAATTTATCCGGTAATACTGCTATTAAAACTGGTGTCTAAAGAATGACACATTGAAAACGCACCAACGATCGACTCACGCGGGTCCAGCCGTAACGTATTTGAATGACGGCATAAATTCACGCTTCTTGATAAAAACTTGGAAATAAATGAGTTAACGATGCCCATCATTTTCATTATCAATCAGCAATGTTCAAAGAAAAATTGTCTTTATTACTAAAGAAAGGTTACGCCCTAAGTTTGAATTCCTAGTACTAAAGGTGTTGGTGTTTCGGCCAGATTCTGCAGGTGTCGTACAATCAAGACAGTGTTTTTTCTGGATTCTGGTTTCGACGAAATTAAAGAAACTAAAAACCTCAGCCATATTTCAAAGAAAATAAATAAATAAATAACAAAACCACTTGCTTAGTCACCGAAATACTGCAATTGAATTAAGTAGAATAAAAGTACTACGAAGTAAATGAATTTATGCAAAAGGTTACACTGGCCAGTACCACGGGCTGTCTCACGAGAAATGAATTCATAAGATTTTGAACTAAACTTTCTTGTCTATCTATTTATTCTAAATTTCGATGTAGTTTTTCATTTAGTAGTAAATAGGAGTTTGAATATTTTGGAAAGTTTGCTTCCAAACTAAATGTAGGAAAATCCCCTTCGACGATGATAAAAATACATTTGTGGAAAAGGGATATGAAAACTGTAGGAGATTTTCAAAATGAGGACAAAAAATGGATATGAACACACGGAAGCTAAAAGAAGTAGAAATTGTTGATTGACGATTAATGAATTTTTTTGTGCCTAAAGAAAAGGAGCTGTAGGACACCTAAAAAAGTGGAAGATGGACTAAAAACTAAGTGACGTTGGAAAAAAAACTAAACCACAGGAGACTTTCAGGAAAAGAATGACTTGTACAACTATCACATCATTTAATGGAACTCAAGGAATGAATTCTGTAGGAGGCTTTCAAAAAGGACATGAAGGACAAGGTCTACAAAATAAAACCGTAAAGGATGTCATACCTTAATTGGTCTTTTTCGGTGGCTGTCCTTTCGCCTTGATGTCGAGAGACAAATGTGCAGATCGCTGAGAAAATGCTTGGTCTTATAAGCCTCAGCTTCTGTGATCACCCTTCAAAATCATAACAAAATCGCTCACTTCCACAGCTTCCGCTGCGAAGTAGTTTAGACTAATTACCCCATGGCTATGACTACTCCTCAAAATCATTCAAAACGGCTTTCTCTGAGCTTTCAATGACTCCAGACTTTTGACAGGCCATAGAAATAAGACTGTATTTCTTTCAGTTTAGATTCTATTCTCAAGAACTGTCGTCATCTGCGACCATTTTGCTTTGAGAATTGTGGCATTTTTTTGATAAATTGGCTGTCAGCACACGTCAGAAAGCTAGAAAGTCTACAACAAACAGAATGTAACGATAACATCTTAATTGTTTGTTGAATCAAGAAACGGTAATAGGTTGCGAAACGTTCCCCCACTTACCCAAACGAAAGAACAGTCGGAAAATTAATTAAAGAACACCTAACACTATTAGCAAAATACCGTTTATTTTTACTATCAACCTCATTAAGAGTAACGACATATTTTTGGTTTTTCATAGCACTCCTTTTTGAACTTAAAGAGAAAAAAATCATTCGTAAATGTCTGAAAGATTCAGAGTTGTACTTCAGTCTGCGAATGTGTTTTGATGTTTAAGCTTTTCGACTATGTTTTTCTTCTTATACCTTTAAAGAAACTAGTGGTAACTTTTAGTAATGTGAGTGGTGAATATAGACAAGCAAGAAAGAATTATGTCAGGAGTTGTCTTCTTTTCCGCTGGTCTTCCATCAATTGCACCAACATTGAAAGTGCGTCATGGTTTAAAAAAGTAAAGATCTCCCTCTATTTTAACGTCAATGCTCAAAAAATAAACTTAGGAAACTCAATTTAGACTTATGATAATAAACATAAATATTGGGAAAAAACAATGTCAGAAACAATGGCATGAGTGAATGGATAACGTCTGCTTTCATTACATCAACGAACTGTGTTTGCGTAGGATTAATTTTATCAAATGATTTGAGAATTTACTACTAATAGTAATAACGAGAATGGCTATGTTAGTTGTTTTCTTCCTTTTGAAAGTAGGCCTAGAGGCTTTTCATTTTGCTGGCTATAAACCTCTTGAAGCTGCCGAAAAGTCGTAGCTAAATGTGATATGATTTCGGTAGTTTTGAGATGACTGGCTTGTCGAGTTAAAACTGACGTTAAACCGACTGAAGTGGTTTAGGTTTTCTTCTAATGAGCCATTAATATTGAACCGTTAGCTTAATAGTGTTCATTAAAGAAAACTTAACGCTAAGATAGGGTTCGAGTGAACGACGACTAAATGGTGCTCAGTTGAGAATGGTTGGGTATGTCTTTTAATCCTCAGAAATAATGCTGACATACAAATACAAGGAAATAAAAATTGAAAGATCAGCCTTAAAATATTAAATATTTAGAAGAATGTTTGCCGTTTCCCACCCTTACTTAAGATTTAAACTGGATTTTTTTTTCGTAAAGAGGCGAACAGTCTTCAGTGCTCCCATTGCAAAAGAACGGAGTGTCTAGAGGGCGAACGTCATCTTTGTGACTTCCTTGATCAAGATATTCGTCACTTTTTCAAGTCAAAATAGAAAATTTGATACAAAGAACGACTATGTTTTACGATCACGTTTGGATTTTAGGCCATATATATAAATAATCATCTAAAATGGTCTTCAAATTAAGCTTAGGAAATTACTAGTAAAAACCTTCGATTAACTAATGTAACTAAAAACGCAATTACAAAGAACTTTCCCATGAAAAAAGCATTAAATTATGTTCGAAATTTAGCATGTGAAACTTTAGTAAATCATACTCTTTTAGTTTAAAACAAATTCTCTCTTAAATTCTCCTGCCTGTAGCTGACGTTCATCCGTTTTTATTTGTTTCTTGTTTCTTAGCATTAAGAACTCTTCTTGAGAAGCTCGGTTACTTTCTATCCTGGTGTAAAAACGATCAATTCACTTTATAATTCATGAATAAATGCTTTTCAACCCAAACATAAGTCGCTTACCTAATGAAAAGTAAATTTTGTCAGCAGACATGAAACAAAGTTATACAAAATATTATATATTTTTCAAACGGTTAAGTAAAAGTTAGAAAATAGTTTCAAATTCTCACGCATACCTTGAATGCTATATTTTGACTATAAAAGCTATCCCGGTGTTAAAGTTCTTTTAAATCGTACGGAAAACAATTATTCTTAATAAACCAAATCGAAAGCTTGCTGATGTGCACACGGACGTCGTCTCGGAACAACGTTTAGAGAAGAAAAATACCGTGTAAATGTCGTGCTTGTAGGACCGAATTCCCTGCTGTTCCGATGTCATTGGTAGTTTTACGTGTAGCACCCCTGTGAGAAGCAGAGGATGAAGGTCTAAACAAATAGAACCTACATGATGTCTTCAAAAAATCACGTACGAAATATTTTCATATTTCAACTGTATTTCATTTTCTCTGATTCCCTTTAAACACGTTCTAGGACTTCCCTTTTCCCCCTTCATTTACAATTCTTGATTTTTTTTCCTTCTTCTTCTTCATTCTCTCTCTCTCTCTCTCTTTCTCGTTTATTCTTTTTCTTTTTACGTTCCGTGTCCCATCCCCTTCTCTTTTCTTCTCTTTTTTCCCTTTTTCTTTTCTTTTAATAAGCCTTTTCTTTCATTGATTAACGTCCTACGCCTTCGTTTACCTCGTCACGTTCTGCTGCAAGTTACCGTGCTCTTATTATGACATCTTGAAGGATTTGCCAAAAATGTTTACATGAAACCATTAATGATAAGCAGACCAGGTCTTTGTCCAAATGTTCAACAATAGGAACACTGTTGCGTTATTTAATTGAAAGTTTACATGTGTAAAAAAAATTAAGGAAAAAAGTAGAGAACTATAGAAGTAATCATAAAGAATAAATATATGAAGAATGTATACTTAAAAACGGTGTTTCTGGCTAAGACCCTTTTGATGTAGAAATGTAGTGTAAAAGATTTCTAATGATGATTTTCTGTGAAGATATTTTTTATAAAATTACCAAGTCCATTTAAGTTTTGACTTTTTTGGGGGACAAAAACACTTTTTATATATTAGAAGTCGCTTTCATAGAAGAAAATCAAAGAGAGAAGGAAAAGGAAAGGAAAAACGAAGATTATAAAAGAAGAGCACTTAAACTCTGGAAACTGATTCCGCTATACAATACACACACAAAGTGATGTCTGTCTACTGTCATAGTCTTTTCTATTTATTTGTAGTCATTTTTAACTAATTAAGAACTTGCGATACAATCATTTTTGTGAATTTATTTTTTATCTTCACGTTAAGATAAAGTGGTTTTTATTCGGATTTTAATTGAAATCCTGTCTCCAAATTGTCTGCCGCCTTCTGTCTTGTCCTGTCTTGTCCTCTGCCTTCTCTCGATTTATATATACTTTAGAATTCTAAGATACTATGATCTTCGCGAACGCTTCATATCTTTAAAGTTCTTTTTAAAAAACGAGGAAGGATTCAGAAATGATTTTTAAATCTTTTTCATCACTTCCTACTGTAACTAACAAAACATTAGTTTATGATGTTAAACCATGAATAACGTAAAAGAAATGAAGCTTTTGTGGTTAGAGTAAATGCACAGTAAGGTTTTGTCTTCTAGTTTGGTTTATGTTTCAACATTTGTTTTTCCTGTTTACTCCAATTTTGTTGTTTTTCATCCAATCATTTACTTTTAATTGTTTGCTTGTTTTAATTTATTCGTCTTTTGACACATGATGACGACGATGATGACGGTGAAGATGATGGTGATGATGATAACAGTGCTGTTGATGGTGATGAGGGTGATGCTGGTGGTGGTGGTGATGACGACGACGACGATAATGATAGTAATGATCATCATGATCTCAGGCCTTTCAATGTATGAAGCGAAGCTATTTTTCAAATTTTCTTTTTAATTAGTTCACCATTGGTTTGATTTGATTTATATTAATTTTTATCAAGTTTATCAAAAAGGTGTAAACTTATGAATATTTTACTAATATATTTTAGAGCGTCAAAGGACTTACACCTATAGACAGCAACCCTTCCACCCTGTCGATTGCAAGGATCGAGAATGTCATTTTATAAGCTTTGATTCTCTTCGAATTCCCTCTATCTTAAATTTCCCTTCCTTTCCTTTCTTTTCCTCTCCTTTCCTTTCCTTTAAAACCAAACATCGAAATCTAGATTCATCCAATTTCGTCTCACAAAAAAATATTATGACTGTATTAAATATTACTGTACTAAACTTCTCACAAAAAAAAACTATATTTAATATTAACTTCTTTTATAATTAATTGTTGTCCATTACGTACAAACTGCACATGAATGTCAGTAGATTTTTGTTTCTAATTTTATTAAATTTTCTTTTCTCCCCGTGGTCATGTCTGCCAAGAGATATAATGATCATAACCTCTCTACCCGAGTGTTTAGATTGTAAACATCAATTGTGTTCTCTCAGGGCAGCTTAGTGAAAATAACCAGAGGGGAGGAAGATCAAAGTAGAGGTGTTATCATGAGGATAATTAAAGCCTGGCTTTCATATGTAGGAAAAATCTCAACACCCCCACTTTTTACGAGAATGACATACATGCTCTACTATCAAGACGGGTAAGGATTTACCCCCACTTTCAAAATCGCTCCGTCGCCCCTGACGATTCGGTTAACGACCGTCAAAGATGGTTTATTTATGACGCCTGGTTTAACTATGAGCAAGTATTTTAGGCAAAGGGAAGTGGCCACTGTGTGTATTATTATTATTATTATTTTTTTTTTTAAATTTAATTTTAATTTTAATTTTTTTTTTAACTTTTTGAATGATATTTTTTAGAAGATTATTGCCTTTATTTTAAACCAATTGTAAATATTTATTATTATTATTATTATTTAGAGGAATTTAAAAGTAACTCATTTATTCATAACTTTATTTGTTCTCTGCTATCAAAACATTTTATGTCTCTAATAAAAAATAAAAAATATTATTATTATTATTATTATTATTATTATTATTATTATTATTATTATTATTAAATGTTGTTTGTTTACTTTTATGGATACACCAAATTGAAAAAACACTGTCAGGTTCAAAAGGTTAAATCATCGAAGGTGAGATTGAAGAGGATTCTGGATAAACAGTTAATAAGGCCCATAAAATGCGTTGAACGTTGATGCAACTCTTGAATATTGCTTTCTTCAAGAATTCCAAGCAATACTTGAGAGTTACGACAACGCCCTACGCATATTATGGGATTTATTAACTGTTTACCCAGTATCCCGTTGGGTCTTACCTTTTGAACCTGACAATGTTTTCTTAATTTGGTGTATAAAGAAAGAAAATAACATTGCTCAACACTTACATTTAAAGTGTGTTTTCTCACCGTGAATTAAATATGAAAAATTGGAAAAAGAAAGGAGACAGAAAGATGAAGTTAAAATTTAAAAAACTTCTGAATCCACCAAGTAGCTATCAGTGGTCACCCATCTAAGTACTAACCCAGCCCAATAGGGCTTGACTCACTGTCTTCAAAGCACAACGCATTCACTCTTATCAGCTGTGGTGTGTTCTTTAATCCTTGTTGACAAATGGCGAGAAGTTTTGCCAATGTAACGGGAATTACATCCCGCACAAGTAAATTCATAGACAACAAGTGATTTAAGAGATAAGGGAAAACTGAAAAGATTCTTGATTTTGAAAGAAGAAAAAACTAATTGAATGTCTAGGTCCGAACAAAAACGCTTAAGGAGAGATTTTTGATTTTGATTATCTCAGTAAGACTACTGGTGTTCACGCACCTGATCAAAACGAAAATACTCGTTTTTACAAATTAACATACATCGGCACTCAATCTAAAATAGCTCAACAAAAAATCAAATCTCTCCTTAAGCGTTTTTGTTCGGACCTAGAC
>JAAAQI020164337.1:0-24420 GCA_011800005.2 Stichodactyla mertensii | reverse complement strand
TATCCGATTTAAAGACTCCGACACGGTTATGATTTTCTATTGTGTTTTGCTCATTAATTATTCATGAATTTTCTAATTCTTTATAAAAGTGTTTGCATGGGAGGCTTATGAGAAGGGAGCTGATGTGCATCTACAAGTTGATCCAACAAAGCTAGAACTCTTACACAAAGAGTACAAAGTCAAGAAAGGATCATTTGAAGAAGATAAAAAACAAACCGTCCTTGAAAAGGTACATACTACTTTGCATGGTTCTTATTTACATTTAGTTTTATAGTCTGTAGTTTGAATATTCAAGCTCAATGGGGAACTAAGGTCTTGAGGCAACCTGACTTTAAACTAAAGACCTAAGTGAGGTACATAAAGTGAAGGGGGGTGGGCTGGTAAAATAAAATTCATGAAGTAATTACTTAAGTAGCCTACCCCTTTTTTTTAGTGTTGATTTAACATGGCCCACCCCTTAAAGACTGGCACAAAAATTGATAAGCACCACTGATGGTAATCATGACAATGATGGTGTTGATGATGCTGATAGCAATGATAGTGATGATGATGATGATGATTGTGGTGTTGATGATGTTGACAATGATCCTAATGGTGCATGGTAGTGATGATGATGGTGGTAATGATGATGATGATGATGGTGGTAATTACACCTAATGTTATTACTAATGATGTTACCAATGATGTGCTTTGGCAATAATCATGTTTATTGTTATTCTGTTTAGTATGGTGGAGAGAATCATCTCGAAGCTCCTCCCAAAGAACTGCTCTTAGCACAAACAGTGAGTACCATTAATTGCACAACAGTCACTCAAAGAACACATATTTTACAACCATCACTCCCTGTGAGGGGCTCTTCCATGAGGTTTGCTCCACACACACTACCACTACATTCAGTATTTACAGCACACAACACTCAACTCACATGTTGATTGTTATGGAGGGAGGAAAACCAGAGAACCTGGATAAAAACCCTCGTAGCAAGGGAGAGAACAACACATCTAACAAACTCTAACTCACGTGTGGCATCTGCAGGGCTTGAACCAGTGACCCGACCCATTGGACGCACAGCGGTGAGAGGCAAACATTTTACCCCTATGCTACCCATACCACCCAAACATCTTTAAATTTTTGTTTCAATAGTTGCAACAATTAGATATTTGAAATGTTTTTTTTTTAATAGGAAAATTATGTTGAATACTCCAGAACAGGCAATGTAATCAAAGGTTGGTATCCTGTCATTTAACCTTTGTTTTTTTAAAATGTCTTCTCTTGGTTGGCGTTTTCCTTTTTTGTAAACCAATTTTCACTTGATTTTTATTGTTAACCAGGTCAAGAAAAAGCAGTAGCAAAGTCCAAGTATGAAGAAGATGTTTATCCTAACAACCATAAGGTAGGTGTCTAAATCTGGCATTGCCATTTTATTTGTACCGCAGGGAAAACTAAGGGAATCAATCAGATTCCAAGTGTAACTTCTTAATTATTAATTTTGTCCTGCTTTTTTCAGAGTGTCTGGGGATCATTCTGGTGTGAAGGAAGCTGGGGTTATGCTTGCTGTCATTCTCTGGTCAAGAATTCTTACTGCACAGGAGAAGCAGGCAAAAAATCCTATGGCAAGGTAAAGAAAATGAGAGGAAAATTGAAGAAAAAAACCCGAAAAATTCTCCCCTCAATTTCCTCAATTCCCATCCCATAAAACAAACTTTTTATTTATTTATTTTATTTTTGTGTGATTTTCAGCAAACTATACCAGCACTAACTGATGCGGCAAGAGCCTTTCAAGATGCGGAAGAAAGCAGGAAAAGTTTACTAGAGGTATGAAAAAGTCCATTTTATGGAATCCACTGAACTGTGGTTTTGTACTAGGAAAAATTCACGACAGGGCATACCCACAAATGCTAAGGAATGTGTGTCTAAATACCCTGGTATGGCTATGTCTAAATATTTAACCCTTGATGGGAAAAAGTAGCACTTCTCTTTCAATGATCTTTTCACACAAATTTCAAAAATTTATTCCTCTCATAGAAGAATCATCTAAAGCTGGTGACAGACACACAAGGTGATTTTCATTGCTTGTTGAAGTGATTTTTGATCGTCCGATTAAAACCGTCATATGTGTCTGCTGCTGTGATGGCGACTTTCCAGAGGATCTTGATTACTGTGACCAGCGATCAAAATCGCCGATATATTTGACATGTCAGATATTGGCGATCAAAATTGCCAGTGATTTTTATCACTTCAACAAGCGAACAAAATTGCTTAGTGTGTTACTGGCTTAAGAAAAAATAATAATTTTGTCCACTTTTTTGTCCTTTCTGTCATTGTATTTGATTTTCAATTTATATTTTATTTTTTCCCTGCATCTTTACATCTAGTCTATCTAATAACACATTCCTTTGTATTTGTGGACAGGTCTATCTTTTCAAAAACCATCGTTCAGTGGATTCCTAGTAATTTAGTTGAGCTTCTTTATAACAATATGAGTAAACCTAAAATTTGGAATGACTGATGATAATCTCTCGGTAGTTACACCAGGAAAACAAGATGAAGGAGAAGAAAAAGGCATGGAAATCAGAAGATGGTGAAGATGAAGAGGAAACAAAAAGAAAGAAATTGAGAAAGGTGACTCCGAATTCTGATCATGAATATTGAGAGCTTAGAATCAGACAGGTTTTTAAGTCCATAGCTTAGCAAAGGGATAATTTATTCTGACTTGTTTTTCAAGAGGGGAAAAACCGTGTTCACCCTTGCAACCAAACTGTCTTGAATCTTAATGAATTCTTCCTTTTCTCAAAGACAGGCCATCTTTTTTCAACAAGAATCAAATGTTTGTCCTAGGATTTTGATTAATGATATTATCGACTATAATTTTTCTAGGCTTTAATAGAGGAAGAGAAACAACAACGCGAAGCAACACGTCTGCTTCAGATGGATGAACGCAAGAGACCTTACAACTCCATGAAAGCCTCAGATATAAAGGAAGTTACAGAAGAGGAACTGGAAGCTTACAGGATTAAACGAAGACAGGAAGATGATCCAATGAAAGACTTCCTTTAGTAAACCAAAACTAAATATAGTATATTACAGGAAGACTCCTAACACTCACCTTCATTCAAAATTGGACTGTTCAAAAATAACTTTTCGTGGTGAATATCAGGAAAGATTATTATAGTGTAATGTTTTCCAGGAAGGCGTTTCACAACGGCAATGCAAGACATTTAGGGGATGACAAGGTATGATTCAGCAAAGAGTTACAGTGTATCTGGAAATAGGATGGTATGTTTTAGAAATTAGGCTGTTGATAAAGATATATATATCCTCATGACATGATGTATTCAAGCAATATAAAACACTCATGCATGTCTCTGTACTGTGATATAAACTCACTGGGAGATGTAGAGCATGAGGAACAGGAGGCATAGCCAAGTGTTTCTATTTGATCTCCAAGAGTGTTTACATTGCGGTACAGAGATATAAGGGATCGTTTTATATTGCTTTTATAAAAATATTTTTTGCTGTTTTAGCATGAGCATCTCTCTGTCCTCTGATATAAACATGGTAGCCAACCAATCAACACAAGCATTATATCTGAAATATTTCCTATATTATAGCTGTAAGAGGCACAAATGACCTTAGAAAAAGCTGTATTATAATGCATCCTAGGGCCCTATCTTTTTTGAAACCTTTAGTGCATTTTTAATATCAGAAATTGCAGCACATGGGAGGATCAGTATTGAAGAATTGTGATCATTCCTCATTGTCAATTGTAAAAGGCCAAGTGCCAAGACTTTTACCATGTTTACACTGGTAATTTGTTGTGCAACTTGAGCAGTGATTTCAATGGTGAATTTATTGCAACCCAAATTATGCATGTTTGCACTAAATTTTGAGCATGTTCATGGTGGCTGTCGTGTGATCTTTCACCATCAAATCATGAGTCAAGCTGCACGACAAAATTAGTAGTGTTAATGGGCCTTTAGGATGTACATAAATATAACAGGAGAATCTTTAAAACACCTAAAGAAAACTCAACCAATCCAAACAATCTTAAATATATTTTCAAAATAATTCTGCATACTGTTATGTCCCACACAAGGGGGGAGAATGATCCCTTTGGTCCCCAATTCCCCCAGAAAGTCTTATGGCGAAAGTGCTACATGAAGAATATACGCTCTTAAGACATTCCCAATCTCCAATGTATGTCAGGAAGGTACATTGTATCATTATTTTCAGGAACTTTTCAATACCAGCATTATTTTCTTAATTTATTTGAAAATTACTTCAAATCTTATAAACTGATAAAACTGGTTTTTGTACATATTAAAAGGGCCAAAAGCTCCAGTTATCTTGCAGACCAATCTTATTACACTAAACGTCTTTAGGCTGGTTTACATGTACAACCAACATTTGTTACACACAATCTGTTGCATGCGATCTGCTTATGCCATGCTTACAACATGAATATTATTGCTTTACAACTTTGTTGTATGACAAGAAAAATTGGTAGGGTTGATTTACACAAAGCAATTCATGTTGTAAGCATGGCAGAAGCAGATCGCATGGGACAGTTGTAGGCAAAAGTTGTACCATGTAAACTACCCTTTATTAATAATTGATAAAGCTATGTTGAAGTCCATTTAGGTTAATGGTCTTTATTTTACCTTAAAGCAAGCAAGTCCAAGAAATTACTAGTAGCTCTTGAATTTACTTTATTTAGTTTTGATCTTCACTCTATTAAAATTATTTATTTGGTTTTATTTAGAAATTCACTAGCAAGCAACACTCTGGACTTTTGTCCCAAAATGATACTTTTTACAAATTTATTAGCACCAATTTTCTAAATGTGCATCAAAAAGTGAGGTAATTATTTTGCAAGATAGATAAAAAGATTACTCAATCTTGATAATCCAATTTTCAAAGGCTTTATAAGTAACTCTTGTAAACTTTTTAAGACTCAAATTATTATTATTTTTAACACTTTGTTTTGTTTTGTTCAGTGTTCAAATGTACGAATTTCTTTTTTATGTTTCCATTTACAATCAATGGTTCGCTCATGTCTATGACGGAGAAGAGCCAATCATGAAATTGACTGAAAATAATCATAGGATGTGGTATGACATCAGCTTTAGTCAAACAATTAAATTATTATTACACGTTAAATTATGCCTAGTAATTAATTGTCCAATAAAGACACATGGACAGCGAATAGTCATAGTCATGCCTGCCCACGATAAATATCTCGTGGCAGCTTGAATCAACATTATTGAATTCCAACAAGTTCCGTTATAGGAGGAGCCTGAACCATAAGTTCCTCATACCGATTAAAAAACATTTTCAGCCTGCTTTGGTATGTATCCTCATTATAGGGCAGTCCATGACTCTTCAAGTATTGTGACACCAATGGTTTGATCTTGAGGCACATGTTATCAGAGAGCCGTGGAAAAAGATGATGTTCGACGTGGCAACTGATGATGCTATGCCCAAAGTTATAGTCCAATAAGGGATTGCGCGGAAGGTTTAGTACTGATGATGCCATCTGAAGCAGACGGCTTGTTGGTTTCTTCTTGGGGTCATACATGGGCAACCCGATGTGTTGGAAAACGTTGACGTGGATGTAAGGTATAGTATAGACAGATCGCACAAAGATAACACAAAGTACAGATGCACCAAGTGAAAGGCCTGATACGTTAAGGAATAGCCACAAATGGAAGCAATAACCCAAGGTACTTAAGAAAAAGACACGAGCAATCTGTAGCCATCTCTTCCCTAACAAATCTATTACAACCAATGGATAGATTAAAGGTAGGAGGATGGGTGCGAAGAATAAATATGTGTAACGATCAAGAACTGGGACTTTCCAGGAACTAGAATCACCAAGACCAATGACGTTTGTGTATGGGTGATGGTATTTGATGTGTGCTTCGTTGGTGCCTGTTTCTGTGAATCCACCCCAAAACTCAACAAAGAAAATACTGACAACCTTGTTCCAGAAGGGTGATGAACCCATAAATGCATTGTGGACAGCAGCATGTGCAATTTTGACAGTTACAAGAGAATGGACATAGCCGATTAGGAAAAATCCTGCAATGAAGAGAAGTGTGTTTCCCTTTCCAAGCAAGACATAACCGATGGGAAGAGAAGCCAAAGCGACAAGTAAGATTGCAATATCAAATCCATAAAGTTCCCACCATGAGCTTTTTTCTATTTCTTTTTTGACCAGCATATTGAGATGTGCAAAGGATGGAATCTTTGGCCCATTTGGATCTTTGGGTTCAGCTTGAGTAGAATCCTCCTCTTCAGGGTCAGGCTTTTCACTGTCCTTCCTTTTGTATGGATACTGCATGATGGAATGAAGGCTATCGCAGACGCAAGCCTATCTCAGGAGCAAGCTTTAAACAAAAATGACAGGTCAGTTACACAACAGTGCATACTTTTGAATTATTAAGTACTTGAAACTGGTGCTTTCCTTGGCTGTTGTTCAAGGCAGGCTTTATTTATACTGTTAAAAATTGGCAATGATGTAAAACGTATGCATCATTCTTAGCTTACATCTCAGTGTTCAGTTAAACACAAGGCAATTTCCTTGCTACACAATTTTGGACAAGGGAATATGCCATCATCCCAGGCCACGTCATTTCCTTGTTGTGTGTCATTTTTCTCTTTATTGGTAATCCTTGTTATAATCCTTGTCCAGTAGTTATTACAGTAATTTGAAATGACACAAACAAGCAACTTTCTCTGAAGAGCTTTGAAAGAGGGAAAGCCATTACATGACCAAATTTTACACCATCTATGATAGGCTTCAGCTCTTTCAGACATTATGGCTAGCCAGCAAAATTAAATTACTTCCTTAGTTGCCATAACTGATAAGAATTGGTTCCATAAAATCATCTGCACATGAAACTGATAAAGATAATGAAACTAAGAGATGCAGAAGATAATACAATCATTTTTCTGTATCACTTTGGGGAAAACTTGGAGCAAAAAAATTACAGTTTCTAGGAATATATTACTAATTCAACCAAAATTAATTCCAAAAAGGCCTTCAGTATCGGTTATTGCTAGTTTAAAATACATTAAATAATTCATAAATTACAAGCTATAGTGGGAGGGAATCAGAATTCAAGTCTGACAAAAAAAATTTGAATGAATGCAACACTCCTCAATTAGTTTTTTTAAAATGCATTTCAAAGACTTAAGAACTTAGAACTTTTACGCCGAATATTATCTGGAATTTGCTATTCAGAATTTAACATCGACTGTCACTTTATTTTTTTCGGTATTTGTTTGAGCATTAACACAGGAAGATTGTCAAAATGAAACAGGTAACCAAGTGTTATGTTGGGATGTGAAAAATGCTTGAGGTCTTAAAATCAAAAAGAAAACCCCGTACAACATAACAATTATCACCGAAAAAAATAAAGTATTTCGCAGAGCACATCACAAACAACGATAAATTCAAAATCTTGCGAAAAATATTGACAAATTTAGGGTATATTTTTTACAAAAGCTTACTGGAAAATATCGAGACGATCTGACGTTTCCAAGCCATGAAATTCCCAGTAGATATCAACAAACACATTGTGCAGATGTTAGACTAGAAGATGAAGAATGGAAAATGGTTTTGTATTTTCTAAATTTGTACTTACCACCATGGATCTTACCAATGAAATTTTAGAATCATAGGAGCGCCAATGCTTGTCGTTATGTTTACCTTGGGAGGTTAAAGTCCAAATGACACCACCAAAACATTGACGACAATCTCACGACAACACCACGAAGCATTTTAATGAACCCGAAGATTTCCGAATGCTTCCGGGAAGATGGCGATAAATGGCACCACAGGGAACCCAATACGAATACAAATCCAAGATTAATTTTTCAGCATTTTATTTCCATGATAAAATTTGCTAAATATAATCGGTGGAATTGTCCACATTCACGATAGTCGCCACGATGGTTTTCATATTGTAATGCAAATTAGCCATAAGGTCTTCTGGGGGACAAACACTGGAACAACAACCAGCTGAACGGAAATTAAATTTCTAACCAATCACAGTCCATTGGGATTTTTCATGGCTGACCGTTATGTTCAAACACTATTTTCAACCTGAAAACAATTGGAAATTTAATCCCATGAATTTTGAGGCCTAGAAAAGTCCAAAAAGATTAAACAGAGTGAAATTTTATCTTTGTGTTATCCAAAAACCACGAGAGAAATGATTTTGAAAGCAAAGAGTGAGGGGCAGAGGTTTTGTCCAACAATGCTTTGCACAGCTAGTTGTTGGCTCAGCTGGAACTATTTTTACAAAATTCCGCAAATTTCAAAGATCAAATTCAGACAGATTGTGACAAATATAATCCAAATGCAAAAGTGTGTTTTGGGGCAGTTGAAATGGACACCCAATTTTAAATTGTTTGCACCCTCGGAAACCATGTGACTTCATTACAACAAGCCAACAAACATGGCGGACGTCGTGAATATTGTCAATTGGAGCAAAGGCAAAAAAATTTTCAATTTTCAGGATCAGTGAACATTTTAGGTTTTTCTAGATTTTGCATCCAAAATGCAGAATATTTAGTGTGAACAATTTAAAAATTATTCATGTTCTCTGAAGAAAATTCCAATGTGTGAATATTTTACATAAAATGATTCAAGCTTAAAATACCACTAAAACATGGAATATAAATCATAAGCTAAACTTGCTGTGATAAAGACATGTATGATATGTACTTGGGGCATTTTTCCTCTAAAATATTTTATGGTTCCTAAAAGAAATGATGCCGGGGTTATCTTCCCTTTGAATAGCCTGGGAAGAGATCATTGAGAATGTTTTGTAAAGCAGAGTTGATTGTTTGTTGATAGTTCTTTCCTAGATCAGTTCTGCAGGTTGGACAGGTGTATATTCCAGCCTTGAATGATCTTTGCAAGCATCCCTGTAAATAACAACAAAAACTATTCAAAAAATATTTACAGCCCTTTCTGAGTCTAGTTTATGGGCCAACATACTGATGGAAATTAATTTTTATAGGAATTTGTGAATTCATTATATGACCTGTGCAAACGAGCCCAACAACATCCAACACTGTTGGTAGGTGTTCAAACAGACTCAACAAAGGCCCAACAATGTTTGTTAATATGCTAGTTTCTGTAAAATTTCCATGGATACGTCATATGTATTTCACATGTGTGAGTCTACAATGTTGGGCTATGCTTTGATGACTGAGAAACAAATGTTGGAACTTATTGGCTCAAAAATTTGACGTTTCAAACTTCACTCCACAATATCCAACAACTCCCAACAACACGACATGGTGTTCAAATGTTTGCAACATGTTGGGTTGTTGGCCAACAATGTTAAGGTGTGTCTGCACATGGAAAGAGTATTCCTATTGTTACCATAGCAACTCACTTTACAAACATTGTGCAAACATGTTGTTGTTACAGGTTTAAACACAAGATCTTGACAGCAGATACATGCAAAGTTCTCTTCCACCTTCTGAAGGAATTTCTGTGGGGAAGAATGAAAATTTATTGAAACTTGTAGCAATAAGTCAAGAAATAGCCACCCATGCCATGAGCCGTAGTGCTACTGCAAAACAAAGGGGTAATGTTTCCTCATTAATTACATATCATGTCTTTTTGTAGGGTATCATTTCAATCCAAAGAGATGATCCCTCTAGGCTAGAATCACTTGTTTTCAGTCCCTGAGGTATCTCTATTGGTTTGACCTTAAAAATTTCTCTCAAAAAGGAGCTTACAACAGTAGTATTAGTATAAGTTGGTAGTGACAGAGCTTTTGTTTTTGGGATTAACCGTTTCTTCAAACTTTAAAAGGAAATTATTGAGCATTGATTCTATAAGTCTGAGGTTGAATTATCAAATAATGCAAGATTTGAAAATATTTACCTGATAGTCTAAAGTTTGATCACTGATTATTTCATTCCACAATTTTACATTATCAGTATCTGTATTTACTAGCTTTTTCACTTCTGGGGATACTGAATGAGCTTTCTTTTTTTTGGTCGGTGACTTTGTTGGACTAGTTGTAGTTTCTATGAAAAAAATTGTAAAAACAAAAGTTAAAAAGAGAAAATGAATTTTAAGGGAACTTTTCTGCCCTGAACAAAAAAACTTTTTCTTTTTAATTTATTATTTGATTTATCTTTTTGTTTCACCTTCTTCTCTTTTTCGTTTTCCTTTCCCTTTTGTCTTATCAGCCTTTTCCTCTTCTTTTTTTGCTTGTGCTTCTAAGAATCCTTCAGGATACTAAACAAGCATAAAGATGAAAAAATGAAGAAAAGATTTCAAGGAGGGTAAGTTGCTCTCATCTTATTACACTACCACAAAAGAACCCTCAAGAAAGGGGATTTTGTGTCTTAAAAAGTTTGACAGTACTGAGCTCAGTTTTCTCCAAAATTTGACAGCAGGGAGCTGTGTGCTGCCTTCTTCAAAATGGCAGCTGTAAATTCAAATGAGTTAAAATTAAAAATGTATACCATCACTAGAAAGAGCACCCCCCAGTCATACAAACATCTGTAAATTTGTTAATTTTCAACTTGAGTTTTCTTGGCTGATATAACACCTGACATGCATAATGAATCTTTGTAGCATTACTAAAATAAAGGTGCTCTTTCTAATGTGGGTATATCAGTTTTTCACTTGGATCAGCTGCTGCCAGTTTGGAGAATAGTCTATAATACATACCACCATCTTTAACCCAAGTGATTTAGTAAGTGCTTTTCCTTCCTTTGTCCATGGTGCAGGAGACTGTTGAAAATTGGAAAGTAAAAAGGAAAAAAAGCAAGGGAAAACAAATAACTGTCTAACTACAAAACAAATTGGTGGCTGATAAAAAGAGTATCATCTTTTATTCATGCATATTAATTCAATTTTGAGCCCATACCTCGTCATCTCGCCTGAATAAGTACCTCCAAACAATGAAGCCTGACTTTCCCTTCTCTGGCCAATATTTAACAACCTTTGGAAAAAATGTGAAAAGATGTGAAATCAGATTTTGCCTTGTCTGAGAGATGAACACAGTTTTTCTCTATTCCTTCATGAGTATGTGTGGTGTGTATGTACACATTGTAATATGTTACCTTGTAAATACCATCATATCGGTTCCCTTCTTCTGGAGCATATTTGGAAAATTTTGCCAGCTTGCTACTTCTCACCTTTAATGTATCAAAATAAGAATTAACACGAATAATGTGTACTGTACACCATTAATACTGTACACTGCAGCAACACTTGTATTTGTAGAAACAAAATCATCACCATCAAAACCATTACTGTCACTACTGTCAAAGAAATATCATCAACAGCATTGCCATCGTATTTGTCAACTCAAACTCCAAACACATTACCAGCAATAATATCCTTCAATATCATTCTTGCCAATGTTTCACTCTCATTTGGTGATGATTTACTTACCACTCTTACTGGTTTCCCTTCTTTCCAGTTCTTTGCTTCTCCACCTTTCTTATCGTCTAGAGGGGCTGCACAGTTTCTGGCTAGTGCTCTGGATTGAAAGAAAAAGCATTAAAAAAAATTTGGTAAGTTCAGTAGTACAGTAGTCATTAACTTAATCTATTGTATTGATTATTAATATTGAATAATAGACCTCCTCAGCTTGGGTGTAATGTTTTCCATTTCAGACCACGTGTCATCCTCTTGGGAATAAGTTTCTTTGTTTGGGGCTCATCCATATTAACACTCTTCTCAAGCATTTCCAGTAAATGAAGAGATAGATTCCAAGGGTTGACACGTGATCTGAAATGGGAAAAAATTACGCCCAAGCCGAGTTCTATTTTAAATAGACCTGTTCATTTTGGTTAATTTTTGATCACATGACTGTTCAGCTGTTCGTTTATTTCCTGACAAATCCCGACCACCACTACCAGTATAGATAAAGTTGTCACCATTGTCCTAAAAATGCAAAAATTCATCATTATCATTATCATTGCCATTGCCATCATCATCATGTTAATGTTAATGTTCCCTCCCTTGTAAGGAAATGTTTCTATGTTTCCATGGTTACACAAATACAGCTCTCAGCCAATAAGAATGCATATCATAATTAGTTAATACTGCATTAATAATCTTACCACATCATCTTCATAACCACCAGCTAATACAATAGAGTATGCTCCTTCAGAGTCACGACCATGAATTCCACTGACATGGGGTCTATGAATACCAGATTCACTGACCTGTAAAAGTGTTAATATCATGTTAATATACTGAAAACAGAGACAGGTTTGGAGAGATGAAAGAGATGGTCTATAAATGCACTAAAATCACAAACCTGTACTCTAAATTTCCATAGTGACCCTACTGGGTGACCAGGTATTGGCCCAAAGTGATTAGGAGGAACTATAGTACACACTTTAGTGCGACCAACACATGCCATGCCCTGAAATAAGAATGGTCTTCACTTTTAATAAGTACAGTACCAAGACCTCTTTTAGCACCACTATATATACCTTTAACATTACATAAGCGATAGGCCATTCTAAGATCAAAGAAAAGCTGGAATGGCTTGGGTTTCTACTTCTTATTCTAATCAAGAACATGGAGCTTAGTGTTGAGATATTTGGTGTTGTTAATTGTTGTTCTGTGCTGTTTTATCAATGCGCAGGATATTGGGAAAAAATGAGAACAGTTTTAGGATTACAAGTTATAGGTGACCTGGCTCTTATAAAATAAAATGATAAGTTTGCATGCTCTTATATCACAGTTATTAGCCAATCAAAGCATGTGTTGTAGTCATTTTATAATAACAGATGTTTTTGTTAACCTACCTTCCCCCAATCTCTGTTTGATGATGAATTAGATGAAACCATTTTAGACTTTTTCTTGCTCTCTCTCAACTTTTCTCCAGCATGTATGACCTGAAACAAAAGGAATAAAGAAAGGAATTGAAAACAGAAGTGAAGGCATATGAAATAAAACTGTCACCATTTTGTAAGTCAACATTTTAAATTAACATTTGCATTTTTTAATATTTGCTTAAATTACTCATTTTTATCTAGTGACTATTTCATGTTTCTACAACCTTAACTTCTGTGAACCAAAAAAATGACTAGTCATAAATTTTGTTTAAGTCAAAACACCTGAAACTGTGCTGCATCTAGTTGTCTGAAAATTTGAGACAGGATGCAACTTACCTCTGAAACATCATTTTTGCACAAAGGACAGTACCTGAAACAGTACAGACATTACATAAGTACAAAAGCACAAAATTGAGGAATGCTTTATGGGTTTCACACATGCATAAAAGTTTTTAAAGCATGATATTTGACTGCAGCTGTGGCAGTCTTCATCAGCACAATAATGTTGAGATGGATGAAAGTGTATAAGAAACATGCTGAATTGAATAAAGCGTGAGTCTATCCATTGTCAAGTTCAAGACAATGGTGATTAGTAGAGGCAGTTCTTAGGTCTTTGATGAGTTTGGTCCAAGTGGCACTACTTGTCTGTAGGAGTCTTCTATGTTAAAATTATTTCTTCATATTTTGCAGATTTTCATAGCTACTTAGATGAGACAAGGAAAATAAAACTTATTGGCTTGTTGGCTAGCACTTGTCTTGTACTTGTATATTGTTGAAATTAATGCTGTGGTGAGGATCTAGTCAAAGTCATGCTTGCTTCTTATATAATCCATCTTCACATTCTGATGAAGACTGCTACCACTGCTGCAGTTGAAACATCATGTTTTATAAACGTTTATGCATAAAACTGTGTAAAGCACTCCTCAATTTTATGAATAACTCACACAAAAGCCTCAAGTTTCCTAGAACAAAAGCATGGCTGATGCAATAGATAAGAAGCTCTTAAGACATGTACAGTATAAGAAGTTTTTGGTGGACTTGAAGGACAATTCTAAACACCAGCTTACCAGTCATCATCATCAGGTATTTTGTCAAGTGGTGGATCAAGACAATAAATGTGATATGCCAGATCACATTCATCACACAACAACTGTTTGTCAGGATCCTCCTTGCCTCCACACTGAAAGAAAAAAAGACACACATACCAGCCTGGTCACATATTATTAACATCTCACTGAATGTCAGTCAGCATTCTCTTTCAGAAAGTCCAACTAACGGTAAACAAGTATTGATTCATTCAACTTTATAATAAGTCCTTCAGAGGTTTCTTTTTACACCAAGCAAGACTCTCAAATGGTTTCCACTCTCCACCAATCAAAACACACCAAAGCACAAACCAACCAATCAGAATGCTTGAACATGGAAGCCATTTGACAGTCCTGGTGCCATGATTTCCCACTGCTGTTGTAAACTACTGTTAGCAATGCTTACATACCTCATGACATGCACAGTGCTTGCAATTCTTGTTCTTGTCATCCTTGCAGTACCTACAGTCAGGTTTGTTTTGACCTATATGCATGATTCAAAACATACTGTTAATAAGAACTTGTGTTAAGTACTATAAAATATCCACCCCGGCCACAAAGATCTGGCAAGGATACATTAGTAATAGTTTTTGCCAAATTTCCTGATGGTAGGAGTATGAGGAAGGAATTGATATTGTATTGCACGTTTTGATGAGCTTTGCCATTTTGTGCTATATTCTTATATAAATGCCAGACAATTGGAAAATGGTTAACTTTAGAAAAGAACAGTAAGTTTATAACTAACATAACAAGATCACATACGTTTAACTATGTCCTCTTCATCACCAGAGTTTTCTTCTTGGCTTCTTTTGCTGAAATCTGAAAACCAAGAGTTAAGTTTTGGTTAAAAAAGGATATTTTTGTTACAATTCCAGCTATATTCCAGCCTGCAGTTCTGTTTTGGTACCTGGTGGTTCTTCAATCCTGAATATTTCATCTAGAAACATCAGCTGACATTCTTGTGCAACAGGAACATCATTTCCTTCACTTGTTCTGTTGATACAAAGAAAGGTGGACTTTCTTTAATTGGTGGTTTCTTTTCCTTTCTAGTGAACATGTCACTGTGTTTCAGGTGAGTTCAAATAAATCATGAAAATAACAGAATACCATTGGTTGCATCTACCTGTGATGCAACCAATTTTGCTCTTTTACTCCGACGAAGGGCAAAAGCTCAAAATGTCAGTAAAGTTAAGTATATTTCTCTTTTTCACAGTGTTACAGATTTCCTTTTATTGGTTATTGTATTTATTACACACCAATGCAGCCTATACTAGTTTACTCACTAGTTTCCATCTACCTGTGAAGAGTCGCTACAGAAACATGTTCCGTTGAACTGTTAAATTGCAAAGTTTAAGCCATCAAACTTCAATTTTTTTCTACCTTCTAAAGTATGATTCTCTAAATAAATTTAATTTAGCAAGTTTCTAGACTTATTTGAGAGTGTCACTCCATGCTGAGTTTTTCCATATACATTTGCACCAACTATTCAGAAAAATTGTGGAATTGGGGAAAAGGTGGGAGAAACTTTGGAGTTTGATGGTCTGAGCTTTAATGTTTGACAGCTAAAACTTTGAAGATTAATGGAGGGACAGAAACATGCTCTGTTGATGGGTATATAGATGCAACCAAGGGTACTAACAAGAGAGACTCACCCAAGCAAGAGTTTACCAAACAGACTCCTCCCACTACTCCGTCTGGACTCTGCACCTCCCAAGGTTATCTGGATTGGAAGAAAAAAGTATATTCACTTGATGTTCTAGTTTTCCTATCATTAAAATGGATGTCTACAGTAGTATACCAGGTCAAGCCACTCAAAATGTTTACTAAGAGTATTTTATTAATGGTAGGTACAATACTCAAAATTTCTCCTGGTTTATTCCAGGAACTAGTGTGATTAGATCATGAGAAAAGACCAAGGAATGAGGCAAGAGGTCAGGTAGGTATTGTGACTAATCAGGAATAATTACAGCGTTGGTTGTGTCTGCTGTCTGGGGTCAGTTGGATGAATAACCAACACTCGAGTTATCAAACTTATCAGCCATGCCAGACATTCAATTTCTAAGTCTATTTCTGTTTGATTTTCCAATGACCCTTTCTGTTGATGTTTATTAAACAGAGCCAAGCTGTCTGGACATCAAGCATTTTTGAAGTGGTAAAGTCTGTTAGTTTTGTAAAATCAACAACATATTTGTAAGGTATGTTAGAGCAGATTTAGTATGACTGCGAAACACTCACAGCATCAGATCCCTGGCACAACAGTAGAGCAGAAGGGGATTTTCCTGTCTTTAGTAGGAGTGCAAACACTTAGTTTGTGGCTTACTTGTTTTGCTGATTTTCTGGTGATTTCAACATCGTACCAGAATCCTCTCTCTTTAGGCTCATCAGGGCAGTAGTTTGCCATGACAACTTGACCAGGCTCAATCTGTGAAACCAAAACACTATGATCTTTGACTAACAACAAACAATATGTAAATTTCTTGATTTCTTTAAGTTGTGCATGACATTGTGGCGGATAGTGAAGGAAGCTAGTAAGCCTTGTGACTGGACAATATGTGTTATAATGGACTCTAAGACTTTATGAATTTTAAATATGCTCTACCTGATCCCACTGCAGTCGAGTCCTTGCTCTAGGCCTTACATCTTTAGCTGGAAGTTTGTTTATTTCATCATCATCATATCTTTAACAGTCAAAGATGCAGAACAACAGTTATCAAAAAAGGCTAAAATCTTTGAAAGAAAATTGTTTGTTGAACGTTTTCGACAGAATTATCATCAGAAAATAAGTACTGACATGCTCAACCAAAGAACTGTACTTACAGGGTTCCCAGTCATTTTGAAAAACTAAATTCCCCGACTTTTTCCTGACTAAATAACAATTTCACTGACCATTTTGCACAAGAAAATCAAAAACAATTTATGTTTTGTCCACAACAAATTTTTATAACTACAATGACAATCACATAATTTTTTCAAGATGTCAATGGTTTATAATGCTTTTCCTATACAAACATGAGGTTTTTTTCAAGACATTCAATGTTTTGATACCCTTATCCTTTAAAATACAACTATATTAACCATATGACAACTATTATGGGATAGCTGTGACCAAAATTCCCCGACTCCTCACTGGGAACCCTGACTTGTTTTCTGA
This sequence comes from Stichodactyla mertensii, assembly GCA_011800005.2. Taxonomy (NCBI): domain Eukaryota; kingdom Metazoa; phylum Cnidaria; class Anthozoa; order Actiniaria; family Stichodactylidae; genus Stichodactyla; species Stichodactyla mertensii. The sequence goes on along the minus strand of JAAAQI020164337.1, from coordinate 7,347 downwards.
TGATGAATTCAAAATATTCAAAAAACTTTTCTTTCAAAGATTTTAGTCTTTTCATAAACAAAATTTCAGCATATTGTGTCACAACATACCCTTCATAACAGTCAACATGTGCAGATGTCAGTTCTTGGACTTGGTAAATGTGGTGTAATGAGACAATCCACAAGAATAAATTTTTGTGCAACAATATTGCATGAATGTTGAGCAAAAAAGTGTTCTCCTGTAACCTGGCCTGTGTTGCGGCATGTTTTGCAAGTTTTTGAAAAAATCCTTGTTGTAAATCATAACATCACCTTAAAGAGCATGGGATGGGATGAAGCGGCAAGGGTCTGATTAGTACTTACTCATCATATTTAACATGGTATAAAACAGATGTTTGATTGGATGGATCAGCTAAACTAATATCGACCACTTCTGCTTCAAACCATGCACCCATGCTCGGGTCTTTTGCATCGATTTTTGAACCAATCTGTAGAACAGCAACAACAAAACTCAAACAAAGGCTTTAAAAATACTTTTAAAAATCAAATCATTCACTTTAATAAACTATAATTTAAAAATCAATTTTTTGATTGGCCCACTTTCTATTTTCAGGTTGAGCGATTGTATATACAATAAGACTGGAATTGAGGCTCTGGAGGACACCTGCGCGTCAATAGACCTTTCCTGAATGTGCTTGAATGATCATGAAGCGATAGTTCCAAGTCAAGACTGAACTTGACTCCTATTTATCAAGGCCAACCTCAGCTTGAAACCATTTTTTCGTGATCATGCAAGCTAATTCAGGAAAGGTCTATCAATTATAATTGTTCTTTTGCTTTCCTGGAGCCTTGATCTAGATCTGGTTGCTTGCACACACACTGACGTACCATCAAATATAAATTCAATTTAATTTACATTGATCGTAATAACAAAAAACTAGCAAAACAAGGCAACATTTTGTTGTCATCTTGACAACATCTTCAGGTTAGTTACAAAAAGCCAGTGCAATATTTAAGATATAAATATAGTTAAAAGTGCAGTGAAGTAAAGATGTTGTCAAGATGACAACCAAACATTGCCTTGTTTCACTATTTTTTAAAATTAAATTGCCTTTCCAAAGTCACTTTCACTGAAATATAAATTCACAAGCAATTTAACTATATCCAAGCTTGCAGCCAAACTGATTTCATCTTACCTTATAAAGGGCTTCTATATCACATTTTGAATCAGAAGCAGAAGCAGAAGTGACATCCTTGAAAAAATAATCAAACAATGTAAATATCATTGAGTAAATTTTATAGCCCTAACATGCTAGATGCTGCACAAAGAATGCAGGTGTTTCCCAGTTTTATGCTCACCTGATTGGATGGCTCTATGCTGTCCCCTGGGGCATCTGTATATTTCATCTCTTCACCCATTGCTGCCGACTCTGAATCGTTTCCATTACAAAGAGAATTATCATCCTTTTCACCGTTATCTTTAGAATCACTGGTTTCTTGGATGACTGGTTGGATCATCAGCTGGACTTTTTCATTAAGCCCAATTTTGTAGTCAAACAGGGAGTGACCATTTTCAAGCTACGATCAAGGAAACTCAAAGTTATATCTTGAAATTATTTTATTTTTATTATGAAATTGGGATGCTAAAACAACATTAACTCCCCTCAAAATGTATTTTTCAAATTTCCTACCTGTTTGCCTCTAAAAAACAACCTAATGGCATTATTATCAGAAACATCAAAGGCCTTTCTTGTCCTCTCCTTCAATTCCTCAATCTTAGTAAGTTTACTGAGGTTGCCAATCTGCTTTTCTTCTTTGCCATCAAATGTACGAACCTTGATCCACATGGTGTTGCCCGTAGATTGTGATAGGTGTGACAGACTTATCTGAGGTAAAATCAAAGCAGACGAGCTCAAGAAAAATTTGTGTAATAGTCAACAGTTAAAAGTTTAGGGGATTAGATGTAATATTATTTATGCATTCAGTGTCTGAGAAGAAATGCTAGAAAAAATAGCAACAAAGACATTTGTTGGTGAATAATGTGGGCCACTTTAGAAGCTAGAAGAATCTTCAAAGCTCAACACAAACACTCCTAATTATAGCACTTAAGGTGAAAGTTTTGTGGTGCCTGTTCTTGATTAATTTAGTTTATTTTCGCACAATAAGATTCATGTTTGCTCAACTTAGATCTCTTAAACAGAATTCCTGGAATTGAATAAACAGGGATCAAAGTCCATTATCCCTAGTTTGATGCCTGCTAGCAAAAATAGTACTACGTATTAATAAAAAGTAATGGTCAATTGCTTTTATACAATGGATGAGATACTGGAACGCATTCATCACACCCAAAACTCACAAATTAAGCTGTTGAAGAAGCTTTCCCAAATCTAGCTACATCTAGCAACGTACGTCACCAGAGATAAGGGATTTGGAAAGAGTAAGCATAAAACCATAAATTAAGGTGAAATTTAACACCAAATATTTGTTAGAATCTAATTGATGAGAATATTGTTGTGACATGAAGGTATGGTGTATGTGGTATATTTTTCATATCAGGTGTGGTATTCTGCCAAAATAACAGACAATGTGTCTGTGCAATAATTGGACAAAGAAACAAGCACAGTTGATCTTGCCTAGTGTGGGTAAAAGATCATTAATAAAGCTTAAATACTGCATTTAATCAATATATGTGCACATTGAAACTAATTTTCAATTGCTTAGTTTCTTATCAATCAGTTAATGAACTCTTCTGTTTGTGCATTCAGTATCCAATGATTGAATGATGGTTTGAGATTGACTGTGCATTAAATACAAGTTAAGCACAAGGTCATCAGGTTTCGTTGAAAAAACAATACTATCTTTACTCCTCGTTCTGAACAACTACATAAAAACAAAGTTTAGAGCCCCTCTAATCTGACCTGTCCAAACGTCTATTTATGAAAAGCATTTCCTGATGGCTTAGAGCCAAAGTATAAGAGGTATGCTATATAATTAGTGAAGTGTACATAATGCATTCAATGGTACATTATAGTAAGCTTATGTGTGTTCAATATGTATTTGCATGTACGCTAATTCCTAATGCATTGGAATATGCATACAAACTTGAATCAAATTTATATCGTTTTTATGTTTAAAGCTTCAGTGAAAATTGCCTGGGTCACACACAGTTGCTTTTAAAGTGATTTCTGACCACCCAAATTGAAGTAGTTAATTGAAGCAGAATGAGGTTTAAAAATGAAATATACGAAAAAATGAGATTAATAAATTAAAATATCTTAAAGCCTGAAGTTTGGGAAACTTTTTTGGGAAATCTTCGATGGTATTTCCATCGGGAGGCTAGGACCTGGTTCAGACTCTCATAAACGTAAGTATGCATACTACAAGATGGCCTACGAGCCCGGCACTCGCCAAACAAACAACTCAGAAACGTGACCAAGCTGGAAGATTTAAATCCAAACATCAACCAGATCTTGAGGTTGTATTTAGTTTAGATCTACGATTCCTCAAACTCCGCAAAATTCAAAATCTAGAGCAACTGAAGAGAGATCTTACCTGTTATAATCAAAGCGTCTCTTGCACAGTAATGTTGCAGAGGTCAATTTCGAAGTACAACTATGTTCATTACACGCGAGTTCTAATATTCGATTTGGCGGGAATAAACCACGTGACGTAATCCATAACCAATCAAACATTGAGTTGTAATAATATCTCAAATTGTTAACCAAAACCAAATATTGATATTTAAGGAGCTTTTTGATTATTTTTTTCATTAATATAATTTTTTTTGAAAGGAAATTAATTTTTATTTGAAAATTTATTATCAAAAGATTAAGTATAAAGTACTAGTTCCCAGTCTATTACGGTGCCGTAGTGACGCCTGTCGGTTATTGCAGTGCGCACTTTCAGTTCATTCAGTTCAGAAGAAGAAGAAAAGTTTGTTGAGAGTGGCACAGAAAATTTCTCAAAATGCCAGTTTGTGAACTATGCGATGGCGAGACATTTGAGTCAAGGGATGGTCTGTTCTACTGTCTTACCTGTGGCACACAATCCCAGGTTAGTAAACTAGCTTTTTCCACGCAACATGGCTGTCGAGAAATTATTTCAAGAAGTCAAAAAGATAATTGCTTTGGTTGAATTCCATTGCTGTAGTTTACAGACTAGAGAGTTTTGGTCATTTTTCGGTTTTAGATACTCAAAACGTGTTTCAAGATATATTTGAGAGTAGTTTATCAATATTATGTCATCCTCAAACATTGCATTACAGTGCGCATTTGGGTCTGTGCTCAACATTATGGGTCTATGCATTGCGCATTTAAAAACCAGCCTAATTAATCCTTAATTTACCTGTAATTGTCTCCCAAAAATCTTTTTCCATCAATCCTTTGATTTTAACACATCTCTAATGCCTATAGTTTAAATGTTTCTTAAATGAAGTAGCTCACAGATCTCAAAAACAAATTAATCTAATAATAAATTAAACATTTTAAGATTCTAGTACATGCGCTATTGTTGATGTGGGTTTTTGTATGTGTTAATATTCATGCTTGTGGGATGACATTATTAAATGTCGTTTCTGTAACGGCTGATAACATGTCATCAGATTCTTCTTACACCGTTCTTAAAGCTTTTGGGGAATAAAATGTCCAAGTAATGACCAATTATTGTGTATGCCGTCAGCATAAAGCTAATGGCTGAACACAATACCTTGGACATGAAAAGATTATCTTAACTATTTCTCTTATATTTTAAAAACATTTCATCTAATTGTTCTCTATTTTATTAGATAGTGAAATGTTCAAAATTTGCTCCACCAATTAATTGGTCAGAATTTTTTAAACTATTTAATTAACAAATATTAATGATTATTGATTAATGACTATTCATTAAAATGGATAACTAACCTTACTTTTTTAATTTTAATTCTTTTTTTTTTGGGAATTCAAAGAGTGTTTATTTATTTTGTGTGAAAGTGAAATAACTAAACCATATTTAAAATTGAATTCGAGGTCAGTTGAAGGACTTGGTGGTATATTTCATACAACGTGTGTTGTTTTACATAATAATTTCAAGTACCAATAGTTGTCATTGCAATTAAAAACCACTTTTGCTTGGAAATCCAATGTGCAATCTAAGGAGCACAGTTACTGCATGGTAAAATATGACTTCCTTGACGCAATCATTCCTAAAGAAATTTGTGTTGCTAGTTGCGTCTCAGTGTTGTGGGGCTCTATTTACAGTGCGCATAAGGCAATAATTTGCACGTGTTTCTTCGATTCGGAAATAATTCGGCGAGTTCCGAACTGCATTCGCTTTATGATCGCTATGTAGTCGTTTCATCTGGAGGGGAATTTGAAATCACCCACGTGATTTGCATATTTTCCGCAATTTTGACCACTGAGCGCTTGTTTTCATTCTGTTAAGTATGACACACACTTGATATTGACATACTTACACTGGATTAACTTGAAAGCAAGGAGATCACATAGACATGCTCAGTACTTCGACATGGAGTTGTGGAGCAAGCAAGCATAAATGACCACTACACTTGTCATTATTAATGCCATATTGTTTCAACCATGTGCGAACCTCTGGACTAATTATTTTCTCAACTGAAATCATAATTATTCGCAAAACTAATTATATTTGTTCAAAACAATCTTGAAGTAAATAACTACAATACAAAACAATCAAAACACAATGAGGTACAATATTTTAACATTAAAATACATACTTTTTTTTTTCTCAACCTTGACCTACCACAATTCCCAAATGCTTGAATCCAAGGGATTTTTTTTCAGCAAAGGAAATGACATGACCTTTCGTTATGGAAATGATCTTTTTGAATAAACTTCCACTGACTAAACTTCCATGTCACGCACAAATGCGTTCACTTATGAAACAGATTACTGACAATTTTGGAAGGATAATCATTTGAATCTTGTACTTGGGATTGCTGCAGATTAAAATTATTCCATATCGATTTTTCCTGTTTTCTTGTATTTTTCCACATTGTCCATATTGTAACACAATATACAAGATCGGTTTCGGTTTCCATTTCTTGTTGTTGTTTCATCCTGACCATGTGCTTTTGAAGCTAATGCAAGACTATTTCATTAATGTTGTGTCAAAGTGGAGTTCCTGTCCATTACTTACCCAGTGTATCAGTTTGGAAATTGCATAACTTGTACTTATGAGTTCATTTTGCAGATTCCAGAGTAGTTAAACCCACTAGGAAGAAATATGTAGCAAAACAAATGCCGAACTGGCTATAAAATGTGCACAAAGAAGCAATACACTTTCATTTTATTCTTGTCCACGAATGACTTTGTTCTGTAATTTCCACATATATAAAAATGTTCAAGAATTGCCATTTCCTGAAGATCAAATATTCCCAAACGTTTCTTCTTCAGCTTGCAATAAATTCCCTTCTCCAAAGCACAGACTTGCATCAAAGAAATGCTAAAAGCATTCAGAGTTCCCATACTTGCTGAAAACAATGAAGGAAATCTTGAATCACCATGATTTCCTCTTTCAAAACTGCTTGATTCAGGTTCTTCCATCTCCTGATGACCTTGTAGAATCGAAAAACTCACAGATTTTCTTGTATTTAAGACTGTTTATCAAGGAGGTTCACAGAGAGCAAGCTACTAGTTTGGATAGAGCCAACTTTTGTTAGACATAGTCATATGGCCATAGCGGGCGTGGTTTCACTTTGAACTTCAATGACTTTATTTCCTGAGTGAAAACCATGTATAAAAAATAACATTTAGCTCTATATTCCTTTCAATGAACTAAACACCACAAGAATTATAAACCTGGGGGGATATTTTGGTATTACATAATAGTGGTAGTGTGAACAGAGTTTGTTTATCTTGGAATAATTTTCGGGAATTTTCTTGAGAGAAAATGAGAGAAGAGGGAGGACTGGGTCCACCACAGGAAACCCAGTGTAAAGTGTTTGGGGAAATAGTTTTAAAACTAGTTTGTCTGGCTGAATGAAGATTTTGCACAGCAGCCATGTTGCATGGCAGAAACAAAATCGTTTTACATGAGAAGGAATTCAATCCCTTAAGGGAAAGAGATTCTTTTGTTCTGCCATATGCAATATGCAGTTGTGGTTGTGCAAAACCTCTATAAGTACTGTTAGTTAAAAAACCTTTGCAGCCATTGATGAGCCTTAGAAATACGTTTACAAAAAGAAATCAATGCATGTATATATGTATTTAACAATTATTCCATGAAATTGAGTTGTACATTAGCTCAAAGGCGATGAGGCGCTCAGTGCCGAGTCAACTATTAGCCATGTACGACGAGATTGAGTGGAATAATTGTTTTATTATATCCACATCCACTGGATTGTGAGAAATGC
>JAAAQI020164226.1:0-24447 GCA_011800005.2 Stichodactyla mertensii | reverse complement strand
AGTATATTTCCCATGATCCGCCACGGTCCCAGCTTTGTAGGTTTTTGGTGACTAACTTTCTTGAAATAAGTATATATTAAACCAGTTTACACATGGCTGTTTCATTTGTGATGTTCATAATTTAATGACCAAAACAAAAAAAGTGACAGAGAATAAATTCATACCTCGAGCCAAAATATAGTCTTAACTAATCGAATCTATATAAAGAGCTCAAAGAATTGTGGGATCAAAGCTCCTTCTTCTGGAGCATATTACAAGACGTTGGTGTTTGCCGTAGTTAGGGTGCGTTTCGGTGCAATAGACCTCTTTAATTTGGGTTTAATGTTTTCCCATTTCAGACCACGTGTCATCCTCTTGGGAATACGATTATTTGTTTTAAGGTTCATCCATATTAATGTGTCTGCTCAAGCGTTTCCGAGAAACAAAGAAACAAAACCCAGGGGAATGACACGTGGTCTGAAATGGGAAAACATTATGCCCAAGGTGAAGGTCTGTTATGCGCAATGCCACTGCCAAAGGGTTTTTAGGAGAATTTCACACGTAGCCACTCATTTTGCAACAAAACAATTATTCAGACATTAAGAAATTTTGGATGAGGTTGAGCATGATATCGTAAATTGTCAAGATCAAGATCTGAGTTATCTACCGAAGCCGTACATTTACGGAATTCTTTTTAGCTTCCTTCTAGGAATTTATTTTTTAAGCGCGCGACTAAAACTTTGACTTTGAATTCAACATTGCCTGCACTTTTCTGCAGATAATACATTTAACATGTCAAGTTCGCGGGACATCGAGGACTGGCTGTTGGCGAGGTAGTGAGGAAAATGTATAATAATGAGTAATGACCAGCGGTATACCAAAAAGCTGCCATTTCATTGGCGGACAACATTGCCAGTAAAGTATAACCTTTATAGACATTACGCAAAGCTGCATAACTAAATCACTAAGTCTACAATGAAGGCACGCGCACAACCAATCTTTTTAGTGGACACGCTATCTATAACAGGAAAATAGTCGTAGCAATTCGCCTTTCCGAAGTTCAACCGAGGACTGGAACGAATTAGTGTCGCACAGAATTGTGGGGCTGCATTTGACAGGATTCACCACTTTCACATCCCTCACAATACTTTGCGTTTTTGGGAGGCAGAACGAGATAAAATCGTAAATATCACCTTGAAGATTAATTAGAATTAAAGAAAAAAAACAGCTAAAAACACTTACAGGTTTATCAGAATTACCAAAAACCAGAAAGAAAGAAATTGGAACAGGTTTATGATTAAATGTAAAGACATCTTTTCGTAAGTCCATACATTGTCTGCAACACCAAACTTTTGATCGTCCTGTGCGTGTGGCATTAACTCTGATTAAACTGATATTCGATTCTTCAATGATAATAGCAAATATACTCAACATCTGTATGAAAAGTATGGAATTTTCGAACAATTTTCTTTCCAGTTGCCCCCCCAAAAAGCAAAGCATTATGGGGATGTGAAAGTAGTCAATAGGATAAATAGGTGCCGCCATCTTGCATTGTTTTTTTTTTTTGGATTGATTTTGGGAAGAGTCTTTCGTTGAATTTCAGAAAGGCGAATTTCGTCATCTAGCGCACCGTGTGCTAGGATTTTTTCATAAAATAAACGACAAACAGAGATAAGTCTTGACTGTGTATCACGTGTCCACAGTACTTAGTGTGTGCTGCGCTCTTGTGACTACAATGTGATATTGATATTCTTATTATTTTGTCTTTAATAATCTAATTACAAAACCTATGGCAACAAGTTAACTCGACGTTTCGATGCCTTCAGGCATCATTCACAAGAGTGACTGAGAAGTGAATTACAAATTACTTGGCAATGTCAGGGAATAATTAAGTCAACTAAAGACCTATGGGGAAAAAACCTTTGCTTCGAATGAGTCTGATTGTACGTGAAATGATGGCATGCATGCCGACACCTTTGCCAAAGAGTGGAGGAACCCCGGAGGAACACAAAGGGAGTGCTGTCGGATTACACATGCCATGAAAAATGGAGGACCTCTACAATCACTTCAAGGTCATAAAGCGTTGCAAAGATAGGCTGGAATGTCTGGTTTACAAGATGTTCTTTTTTAAAGAACTAAAGCCATCATTATTACCTGACATTGTTATAAGTAATTTGTAATTCACTTCTCAATCACTCTTGAGAATGATGCCTGAAGGCATCGAAACGTTGAGTAAAAGTGTCGCCATAAGTTTTGTAATTAAATCTTTAAAAACTAAATGATTAATAATCTAACCTCTTAAAAATGTTTTTTCCATAGATGTATACACCAAATTGAAAAAACGTTGTCAGGTTCAAAAGGTTAAATCATCGAAGGTAAGACCCAAGGGGGTAATGGGTAAGTACTTTATAAGGCTCATATTATATGCATAGGATATTGTTTATTGTTGCAACTCTCGAACATTGCTTTGAATTATCGAAGAAAGCAATATTCGAGAGTTACATCAATGCTTAGCGTGTATTATGGGCCTTATTAACTACTTACCCAGAATAAACCTGTCTTACCTTCGATGATTTAACCTTTTGAACCCGACAACGTTTTTTCAATTTGGTGTATTCAAAGAGCCCTCTTGATCCAGGCTTATAACTTTTTCAAGCTGATATGGCTGTTACCGGTCAGCCGAGTTTGCTGAAACTTGGAAAAAGGTACAAAATGTGCAAAGACAAAGCATAGTGTACATGATATCATTTTCCATGATAATTCGCCTTTCTCAAATCGGGCAGAGGACTGGGTTCTAGTCGAGTTCACAAACCATCTCGGGATAGTTTGGAAGGAAGCGAAAAACAAAAATGACTTCTGCACAAAATTCAAACTGTTTTTTTAAAAAAACTTGTCCAAAGAAAGCAATATTCTAAGGGAAGAGGAACAAAAATTCGTAGAGAATCAATAGAACAAAAACTTCAGGCAAAAAGGCTTTTGATTGTGCGGAGCCTGCGTTGAACCACAAACAGTTTGATCGGATGCAACGAAGGCTATCTGTGTACGGCGATTATTTTAATAATAATAAAAAAAAAAGCATCACGGTTTTTCTTCCCGAACATTTTGGAAAACACTTTTCAATATTAAGAACCTGTAAATCTATATCGTTTCATTTGAGACAGGCAAAAATCAAAAGTGTGTCACCCTCTCCCTATCTATTCATTGGGACTGTGTCACCCCTTCCCCTCCCTGTCTATTCATGGGGACTGTGTCACCCCTCCTCCCCCTGTCTATTCATTGGGACTGTGTCACCCCTCCTCCCCCTATCTATTCATGGGGACTGTGTCACCCCTCCTCCCCCTATCTATTCATGGGGACTGTGTCAGCCCTCCTCCCCCTATCTATTCATGGGGACTGTGTCAGCCCTCCTCCCCCTATCTATTCATGGGGACTGTGTCACCCCTTCCCCTCCCTGTCTATTCATGGGGACTGTGTCACCCTGTCTATTCCTGGGGACTACCCATCCACAGAATAAAGCTAGAATCCCAGACGGACTGCGTCAAAGACAAACAACATTTCTGAAAGTTTCTCACGTCCCGCACCATAAAAGCATTTAGCTAAAGTTGATAGATTTACTTTCAACATGGTGCATCACCTTGGCAAAATTCCTACAGATCTCTCAGTCATTCCTTATCGTATGTAATTACCTTGGTACTGTAAAACACAAGTTAATCAATGGGAATCTTTTTCGATGTTGTGGATTGATATTTCACACACTCAGACTTCCAGGATGCAATTCCACAAGGTGTGACGATATACAATCATAAAGACGCATCCACACGAGCAAGTTTTCCTTGACAAGGAAAAATTGTTGGCGTAGATGGAATAAAATAAACAATCTTTCCTTGACAAGGAAAAAGCAGGAATGCTAGCTTTTCCTTGACAAGGAAAAATTGTCAAGGCTAAACTTTTCTTGTGTAGATGAAAACAAGGAAAATTTGGTAAGCAATGGAGTTTAGTTCTCAAGTCTTGTTACTTCACTGATCGAAAGGCGTTGCAGACACAACCTACACTTGTCAAGGAGAATTTGTTCATCATCAACACGAGCAAGAAAACCTTGATTTGAGAAAATTGTCAAAGAAAACTTGCTGATCGTCTACACAAGCAATGAAAACTGTCAAAAATACTTGTAGGAAAATTTGCTCGTGTAGATGCGGCTTAACTGACAGATTCTTCATTGTTCAATGTTTACCGGGTACTATCATGCAATAACGTTTAAACCTGCTGTAACGTTAATGTAACATGTTGGTCTGAGGGGCAGTATGTACGACATGCGCTTGCTGCCCAGGTGTTTCAAGTCTGGTTACGTGATATCTTTGATGACATTCGTGTCCTTTGTTTTTCAAGCTTTTGTCGCCCAAGGATAAACGGGAGTGGGAGACCGATGCTACCGCGATCATGCTGTTACCGCGTTAACATATTTGCAAATCTGTCTGATCTGCGCCCAATTGCTTAGGTCCTGATTCCTCAGTAATCATCCAGGTTGATAAGAACATACAATCAAAGTCTCTTCTACCCTCTACCCCCATGATTGGCACTATTCTGGCTTAAGTTGACCTTCTCAGCCCTGATTGTTTTTATTTTAAATGTCTCAAAGAATTTCTGGGTCGTATATCAAATCTTAGCAGCACTGACTCGATATATAAACATTAGTATGAAATCTCAAGCCCATAAAATTACCCAATGAACCATGCTCTCCCCTGTGGGGAGAAAAATAAGTCGTAATTGTTAGCCGCGCAGGCTTTATTTGGCACACGTTTGTACTGAGCAAGAAGATAAGCATACAGCATGCTAAGGATTATCTTATTATATAGGATAACGTTGATTATTAAGTCTGAGATTAGTTGTTTCACATGCGTACTGCTTGAGAGATATCATTATTGGATATCGGATTAATCAGTTATACTTACTATCGTGTACCAGTTACGAGTATAGGAAGTAATTGACCTTCAGACATTTCTGGCTGCATTTAATCGAAAATTGCCTATGTGTTTAACAAATTGACCAAATCCAGTTTGGCGTATTTGTTTTCCCATTTCAGACCACGTGTCATTCCCCTGGATATTGTTTCTTTGTTTCTCGGTAGCGCTTGAGAAGATACGTTAATATGGGATGAGCCTCAAACAAAGAATCGTGTTCCCAAGGGATTGACACATGATCTGAAATGGGTATCTATTCCTCGTATCTATTCGTAACGTATTAATTCCTCGATAATGATGACAGATAAGGGAATGCCTTGGAGCGTGGCTGTGGAATACTACCGCTTTAGCTGTGTATCGGTGGATTTCCAAGGCGGGAAGGCAAACAGGAACTACTAATTGCGCTTATTCCCCGGGAGGATAGGGAGGAAGGAGATAACGTTAACCTTCCGCAAACATGGAGCAGTCACTCCTTGACTCTCGTTTAAAATGCCAGACGTTTTAGCAAAGGTTCTCCTCAGAAAGATTTCTTAATTTTCAACAAGAACTTCCAAAACTGTCGCTTTTCATTGCGACACACGTCTTTCCCCTTTTTAACGATACTTTGCCATCCGACTAAAATAATTTAATCGTATCTCCCGGCCGGAGAAAGAACTAGATTGTTATACAAACCTAGTGTAATAAATCTACGGTCTCTATTCGCACGACAAAAGTTTTCTTGTCCGCTATGGTCGTGCCGCCCCATTTTCGTTATCTCAGATACCCGTTGAAAAAACGCGCAACATTTGTACCATAAAAAGATTGCGTGCTGCATAACACTTGAGGTTTAATTAATTTGTCTTAGCAATGAAAGATAAGAACCACACACACACACACACACACACACACACACACACACTCGAATACACAAGTCGGCAGGGTAATGAAAGCGGTACACAAAGAAAAGGAGTATTAGTTAGAGTGACCTTGGTAGTCCTTGAGATTAACCTCCATAAACGCTACTTTTCCTTGAACCTGAATTTAAAAGCTGGCGTAAACATATTAAGTGCGTAATGTATTTTGATGGTTAGGATAATATTATGTGACTGTAATACTTGAAGTCAAATGTATGGAGCCTGCGCAGCCTGGAGGCGGTCAAAGATCACTTATACACCTGGTATAAGTGTGTTATTCGGGTGTTTATAAAGCACGTACGGAACAGCACGGTGTTCATTATCTGCTCAAAAAAATTTCATCTAAAGAAATCATGCCGTCCAGCAGAGAGGACTGCTGTTCTGTTTGTTTACCAGTATAGAAGAAATAAAAGCCTTGCGCACATCATTCGCGAAGAAGACTCGCAATTAGAGACAAGCATTTCCTCAGAACAACAGACTGACACCTGAACTGAAAATTGTTGATAGAATGCGAAGAAGGACCCTACTATGCAAAATGAAATGCTCATTGTCATTTCTGAGTAAATGTACCCTGCTTGGCAGAGGTTTCCTTATTTTCCTCCTCTAAACGGAGAAGGAAAGGAAACCTGAGATTTCCTTTCCTTCTCTTTAGAGGAAAATAAGAAAACCTCTGCCAAGCAGGGTAAAGTAAATAAGGACAGAACAGGCACTACAACACTGACTAGTCCTACAAATATCTTATTCGATTTTAATTTTTCTCTTCATTCGATTGTAGTAAATCAATCACACATTTAAATCTTCTAATATTGAACACTTGATTTGGGGTCATTAATTGATTAGTCTTTCTTTGTTTGCCAATAAGATCAAGGCTTTCATCACTTTACATTTTTAAAGCTATCAACTCGATGTAGGGGGCCTATGAACTAAAGGGCGTATCAAGTGAAAAAATCGCGTGTAGAGCAAACATCCATGTACTCTGGACACGACATGTAGACTTCATGTTCCACTTGTTAACGCCGTGACGATCGGTTTTGATATTGTGCGCTGATGAAAGAGAAATCCATTTACCAAGGAATTCTTCTTTTCCGCGTTGTATTCTTAAAATAATCGAAAAAGAATGTTGCATTGTACGTGTTATCGTTGTGAATTCCTTTTAGAAGGGTAACTGATGCTTCTTCGAATGCGCAAAACTGGCAGGACATCTGACACGCTACATACAGCAAAGAACAGATTTTCATCGTGTAGAACAGCAAGACTCAAGGCAACATCTTTGTGATCCGATGACTTCCTCGAGAGGCCTCTAAACTTAATGGTTGGTCCGTCGCCGGTGAGGGTTTTGGGTTTTTTCTTTCACAAGTGAAAATTGATCATTAGCTTGTATTCAATTGAAATCCAGTCGTGTTAAAACAAACAAAAGAGGATTAAGAGATTAACGATTGTGGCCCAGTTAAAGCTTGTGCACGATTCAGTATCAGAGCCAATCAGAGGCCTTTGGCTTACGAACTAAGGCAATAGTCCTTTTCCAAGATATGGTTGAGTCCAGTACTAGCCAAAGCCTCATTACCGTAGCAGTTTCATCATGGTATTATTATGTAAATTATATATTGTTTAATCAACAACTCTTCTTTGCTATATTGTTTAATCATCTCGAAGTCCATTGTATCAGATTAGTACATAGCTCAGTGTACGTACGGAAATCGAGGCATTGGCTAGGACTGGACTAACTATACTGTATCTTGGGAAAGGACTATTAGGCCCAGGTCAATCGTCGAACTTTCACATGAGCCGAACTTATTGAAAACAATGGATAATGAGGCGGTCTTCTTTGATGTCTTTAGGTTCGGCTCATGTGAAGTTCGATGTTTGACCTGGGCCTTAGAGTTGCAAATAGACTCTTATCTCAAGGTTGCGCGCTCATCCACGACGCCAGAACGCAAGTTTTATGCCAAGAATTGTCATGCGTTTTTATGAAATGTTTCGAAAAAGTTTTATAAGATTGAATATTTTTCTCTTTAAACGTAAAATTTGCTTTTCAATTTCAAAAAATTTGCGTTTTTCAGTAGTGGCCCGTCAAGTTTGGATGCGCATGCAATCTTGAGAAAAAGGTCTATTGTCGTCTTTCCATTATAAAACTTCTCAACTAAAATAACCCAGTATTTCAAACATGCAATTGACCGCGTGGTGTTAGTTAAGTTTTGAACTGTGTTGGTGGAGATAAAACGCGGACAGGCGGACAGGCGGACAGGCAGACAGGCGGACAGGTGTATAGATCTTCAGGATGCCTCCAGGATGTATGTGTTATTTTTTCCGCGTCCAGAAAACCTCGCATAGTTTCATTGCGATGTTGTCATTGGCAACCTTTAATTCAAAGTATAAAAATATATGATCAAAAATTTTTTATGGTTCTTTTTTCGATCTTTTGCAATCGACCAATTTATTCGGAACGTCTGCCTATAACTGAGTAAATTGAAAAGACTAGTAATATACTAGCTGTTACAGTATGCAGCTTTAGTCTGATTCATACACCTTGCGCATGCATGCTACGCATCCCAAAAGGTGTCCTTCTCAGTCTCGAATGGCTCGCAAATCACTTAGGGAAGAATGATGATCAAACGTCATCACATGTATTCTAATTTTTAAAGACGACTTGCTATGACTAAGATAGGCCAAAACGTGTGGCACTTTGACGCACATTACGAATGGCTTCCTACGTTCTCAGTTTTTAAAAATGCATGAAAAGCATCCAAACAATGAATGATAAACGGTAATATATGGTAACTTAGCTCGCTCTCTCTCATCAAGAAAAACGCTCGAACAAGCACATCTGCAAGATTAGCCACAACTTGATACACTTGCTAAAGGTGACCTCTCCTATTATGGCTATACAAGACGGTTGAAGCTTCAAGACAGTTTAGCTGCTTGATTGACACACAAGTAAACGATTATTCGTTAAATAAATATTGAATTCGTGTGTTACATTGTCTGAGGAATAGCTTCGCGCTCATCCTTGAATGACGCCATACTTCTTCAAAACTCAGAACGCTTTTAAAATAAATGACGTCATTCTACTTCAAACTCATTGAGCCAAAAAGAGAAATGTAGGATTTCAGGTACAATATTTATAAATATATTGATACTATCAAATAAATATGCACTTTCTTTTGATGTTAACAGTTTGCTGGGGTTTTTTCGATGCAGATATTTACCAGCATCCTTGTATTGGTTTCGTTAGTCAAAACCCCAAAACCTCCAAAGAGAAACGTCACGTCCACTGCGACCCCACGACTCAAGAGAGCCAACCTGACAAGCACAGCTATGACTCCTTCTTTCAACGTGCTCTCCGGTGTGGTACAAACGCCGACTTTTAAACGACGTGCCAAACTCTACTCCAAAACTGGTTTTCATCTTGTTATGCTGCCAAACGGGATGCTAAAAGGAAGTGTTGCGCGCAGTACTATTGACAAATACGGTGAGTGGAAATGCAAATACAAACAAGATAAAATGGTTGGTTATTTGAGAGATTAGACCCTTGAAATGTAAACTAGATGTTTGTAGCAGCTCTTAACAAGTTAGAAATATCGTTCACGGGAAGAAAACGGCAACCGCATGGAATTTTACATGATGACCTTGAAGCTTGCGCTTCACGTTAATTTAGGAATTAACTTTCATGTTTACGATTTACTTGAATTACACATTACAATATCAAACAAACAGGCTAGGAATCGCAGAATGAAGCGTCACGTTTGGATTAACCTTAACGACAAACTGAATAAAGCTGGAATATCTGGAGAATACCTTATGTTAGTTGTTTACAAAACGACTGGCTGGTAATAAATCTTTCAGTGCATGCGAGAGAGGTTGCGGGGTCAAAAACCTATTGCTTCGGCCAACATGTTAAATGCCACAAATTTTAGTCAAAATATTTGTGAGGAACTGAATTTAAGTATCTAGACCATCTTGTAGACAATGGCGTCCAATATGACGTCATAGTAGTACATGGTCTCAATGTCAATCATCATCATCATCATCATCATCATCATCATCATCATCATCCCCACTGGGTTTTTTTTAGAAGTGGTTAACTCGAAAGTTTAAACTACTTTAACCACCTCTGCACACTCCTTTCTCTCTCTCTCTCTCTCCTTAGTTTTAAGCGTGACTTCTTGTAATTTTATAACTTAAATTGCATATATAGGTGTGCAAATAAACTCAAGTCTCAAGTCTCCCGCCCTCTTTTAAACCAGATCAAACTAAATTTACAGTAAGTCGAGTAAAACTAAGCATACATGTAAACAGCTTTTGAATCAGAAACCTAAGCCACGTTTTACATAAGGTAAAGGAGGTAAAGCAAGCGACAAAGTTTTCGTTTTTTTTTTTCTCTCATGGGACACCTAAAACAAAGGTTGTCCGTGGTAATAGTGTCACCTGACCTAAGAAACGTTGCTGTTCCGTGTAAAACTTACTTATAAGCCCATGCTAACAAGATCATGCAGGGTTATTCTAGGTGCGTAAGTGACGCAGCCTATTGTTTTGTGTACTCATAATGGCAATCAAGAAGTCTTCAACAGACGAATTTTGATTTTGACAGTAGCGTTTAATTGACAGGATTATTATTCTTTTATTTTCAGGTATTTTTGAGCTTCAGTCCTATGGACCAAGTGTCATACGCATTAAGAGTGTACCGCATCAAAGATTCGTTGCAATAGCTCAGAATGGAAAAGTTCATTCAACGGTACGTGAACCCCACACAATGCAGATTTTACCTTTACCGTCCTTTACTGTAATCGGCGCCAGCTACGCGTGATTGGATAAATAACTCGCAAAAAAGTAAAAGCATTTCAGTGTACGTGTACGTATTGTGCACTCTAACGAAAGCCACTGTCGCATGTCACTGCAAAACTGTACAAACGTGCCGTGCTGTGACCATGTCGTCTCCCCGAGCACTTCCAAGCAATGATCAGTAACCTCGCGTGCTGTAAATAGTCCAATTAATGTCCGAACCGTGACTGCGTCGTCTCCCCGAGCACTTCCATTCAATGATCAGTAACTTCGCGTGCTGCGAATGGTCCAATGTCCGTACCGTTACCGTGTCGTCTTCCGGAGCACTCCATTCCGTCAATGTTCAGTAACCTCGCGTGCTGTGAATGTTTCAATGAATGTTCATGCTGTGAACGAAAAAAATTTCTCTGAGCGTGAAATATGTCCATCAATTCACAGTTCGAAATTTTTTAGTTATGAGATTTCCGAATATATTATTGTCTCAATTGTTGACTCCATTTATAGATTGATGGATTGATCAGTTGATTAATCTATTCATTTTGTTTATTTTAGGAAAACGCAAGCGCTTCCACTATTTTACGTGAAACACACCGACAAAACTCGTTCCATTCCTTTAGTTCTTACATATATCATGGTGAGGGCCAGCACAGGAACTGGTATCTAGCCATCAAACAGAACGGCCACATGAAAAACGCGAGCAGAGTTTTACGCCATCATAAGTCATATCAATTCCAAGTGCTTCATGAGACGAAAAAACGATCCAAAGACACGCACTGGTTACCGCATCAAACTCAGATCAAAGGCTAGAGAAGAGTTGGTGTAGAGCTTAACGAAAGACACGCTTTTGAAAGAGGTTGAGAGCTTCAAACGCAAATCCTGAGCCTCAAAGTGTCCACTGTATGCAAAAAAAAGGGGTGACAGTCATGCACTGTTAAGTGCAATTCCTGAGAGGTCTTAAATGACGTCTTTTTGCCTGGTAATATCAAGCCCATCAAAACAGAAAATTAAGCCATCATCCCGTTGATTCAAAAACAAAGCTTTTATCGCATGATATGATATACGAGATAGATTGGGCGGCGCAAAAACACCTCACTGATCGCTCAACTAAATCATGTCCATGCCACTGACGACGGGTGATTGAAACCTGGTCCCGCCGATTAAGCCTGGAGACTTGCTTAGATTAGGAGCTTCTGATCGAGTCCCAGAACCCTGAAAAATATCAGGGAATGAGAACAGTCATGTCTGTGCCTTAAACGGCGTCACTAGTGATGTATAAACACCCCGGTAGAAAACCACAGCAAACTCGACGTAACCTTTCGACTCCTACCAATGATAATAATATGGAAAAACATAGTAAAGATTAGAACCTTGAAAAATGTAATTTTTGAAAATAAAAAAAAAGCTATTGATGATCACTATTATAGGTTGTATATATGTCACCCTGGAGTTATGTTTTGGCAACGTTGAAATAAGCAAGGAAAAATCTCAGTAATACTTTCAGGCTTTGTTAATATGGGCTAGAAGATAAATACTATTAATTATAGAAATACCAAAAGAGAGCTCGTGTCCCTGGCTCTACCTCATGTTGTTCCAATCGCCCCATGTGGGTGGGCTTCCTGTGTATTATAGTGACGCGCAATGCATGATAGGAGTAAAGAAAGATGGCGGACGCGTGGAGAAAGGTGAGATCATTCGCAGAATCATGAAATTTTTGCAAGATATTGGGCTTCTTATGATGAAACGGCGTAATTTTCCTTAAATAATATAAATATGGCTGTTGATTGAGATTTAAAAGAGGAAATATGTGGCACTTAAAGTACATAAAACCATTCCCTTCCGTCTTTGCTTACCGGATCACCGATTGTTTGTGAAAGATTTGGTATTTTTGTACTTATTAATACGTGTTCATTTTACAAGAGAGAATTCTTCTTCATTCAATGCAGGCAATACTTACATCCATGAATATACTGAGAGGGCAAAGTACGCTGTTACAGAGATCATATGTAAGTACAAACTAAATTAGTAATGATGACGATGATGATGATGATAATAATGATAATAGGACAATAAAATGGCTTTTGGAGGGATTATTGCATAGTCTCATTTGCAGCCTGAGTGCAGCGAGGGACACAAATGACACTACTAGTGTGCAAATAAACAATATTCCTGACAAAAGTCATTTTATTATCATTATTATCAATAAACAAGGCCAAACCTCTAAAAGGCTAAAATCCATCAGATGATGAACCAAAAACCAATCAGCAGTAGAGCTGATAATGCATTATCAGCCTGCTCAAGTAATTTGCAGCCTGCTGAGTGCGTTTGCAAGAGGGCGGTTATCTGTTTGGCCACGTATATTGATAATTGATAATGATATAATGATAAGGATAATGATAATGATATTTTGGCTGTTGTCTAACAGCCATCTACAGGCTATCCATGTGATAATAATGAACACATTGAAATGATAACTAGTAACTACCCATGTTGCAAGAAAAGAAAGATCTCAGAAGCATTGTTTGTAAAGGAAATGAAACCAAGCACGAAGGAACAAGAACAATCAACACCACTTTGTTTATTTAACTGAATTCTCTTGTATATTTGCATAATTATTGATCCATGTCATATTCTGCTGTAGATGGCTGTTGGACAACAGCCAAAATATTCAGTCTCCAATAAAATGATCAATCTTCTCATATTCCTTTTCTCTAGGTGTAGCCAATTGATGGAAATTGATTATTGGAAATCCAATCAATCACTCAATATCACTCAACAGCAATTAGTTAATTGATATCAATTGGTATCAGCCAATCAGTGATCAATATTGATATTCACAAAAAATTGCCAGTTGATGAAAGTCGATCATCAACCATTGACTGATTGATATCTAAAGAGTGTTTGATGTAGTATTTAGCTGCAAGATTTCAGTCAATCGATCAAAGGTCACAGATTTTTGCTTAATTGAATGGTCATCGATTTCTGATATCATTCGATTGATTGATATTGATTATTATCGACTATTATCAATTTTCATTGATCATTGATTCCATCAATTGCCTAAACTGGGCTTTTCTTCATTCCTTCCTTCCGATAAAAACTTAATGGCAAATTAGTTACAACTTAGAAGAGTGAAGCCTAAGTCAAAATTAATTATGCATTTTTGACTGGTTCAAAGGAGCCTAACAAATCTAACGTAGTAACTGCAATCAATTCTTTCAGAACAAGCTACCATTACCATGCACTCGTGATGTTTCTCAAAGTAATTTACCAGTACATTATAGATACAGAGATCAACTTAAATATGGGATCTATGCAGCAAGACCTGGACTTGTAAAGGAGAATGCCCTAGAATCGGCAAGATTAGCAATAATAAGAAAAGCAAAGACAAAACAGGTCAACATGGTTAAAGCACATATACCCATAACCAAGAAGGCTCTCGGCAGTCGTATGGGCAAAGGAAAGGGAAAGATAGATCACCGTGTTGCTAATATTAAGGCAGGAAAGTTACTATTTGAATATAGCTGTGACAGTGAAACATTAGCAGAAGAGGCATTCCATCAAGCAAGCAATAGATTACCAGTAAAGACACACTTTAGAATTAAACCTGATGGAAAAAAGCAAATATGGACCCATTTTTAAAATGTATATATCCTTTATAAATAATAAAATAAGCCACAAGGTTGTATAAGTTTGAGATATTTTGTTAGCTCATTCATATTTTAATTTTTGTTCAAATTTAAAATGCTGTTGTGTTCATTGATTACAAACACATTTTTGGATGCACGAATATGGCAGCAAACCTGATGAGATTTGTTAACTTTGCATTATGCACTATTAGTAAGGAAGCACTTGTAAGAATTCTTTTTGGTAGAGGAGGCTGATGAGTGGGGTGTACAAAGGGGTATATATATAAGAAATTACATAAACTGCTCATGCAATTTGGGATTTATAGACATGAATGATGCTTTGAAAGAGATCAAAATTTGAGAACTTTCAAAGCATCATGAGTGTCCATAAATCCTGAATTATGAATTTTTTTATTTATAACATACTCAACTAATGCAAAACACAAGGCATGCCAAACACAAGACAAAACTAAAACTTGAATGGTTTCCTGTCTCAACTTTTCAAATTTTATTCAAAATAATTAGTAATACAGGACATACAAAGCTAAGAAAACAATATAATAAAAATTTAGATTTTTTAATTTAATTTTTTAATTTTTTCACAGAATGCAATATGGAATCAAATAGCACTCTATTACCTATTTATGCATTTGCTCTAGACCAATCAGAATGCAAATATTTTGTTGAGTATGTTATAAGTAAAATAATAGTTCTGTCAAGAAGGGTATCAGTGATTCTAGAAGGTATCTGTAATTCTAGGGGTGTACAAAGTGGGGCAGGGTTCTTGAAAAGTCTTTGACATTACTAGCAGAAATGTCAAAATATTGTTAATATATGGTAAATTCTCATCCGTCCCACCCCCTCCCCTCCCCCCCAAAAGAAAGAAAACTTTTTTGCCGCTAAGACATCTATGTAATCCAGGGCTTCTGAACATCGGTATTGTTTGTCAGTTATTCAACATTTCTTTTGGGTACTAAAAAAGAATTCAGCAAAAGCTATAACCAGTCATCATAGCTCCCCATCTATTAACTGTGAGGTCAGTATCTAAACACTAAAGGATAGGATATTAGAACTGTATAGGTGTCTATTGTAATTGGTTTGTGCACTCGGCTGTTAACACACAGGCTGGTGATTTGAGCCCACCTTACTTTTGTATTACACTTAATTAACTATTACCTTAGTTTGTTTCTGTTTCACAGTTTAGTCAAATCAGATCAATACCTCCTCAGTTTGGGCATAATGTTTTCCCATTTTCGATCATGTGTCACTCTTAGGTTTTATTTCTTCATTTCTTGCAAGCACTTGAGAAGATACTTAAATACAGAGTAACCTCAAACCAAAATCTTATTCCCAAGGCAATGACACGTGGTCTGAAATTGGAAACATTACATCCAAACCAAGGAAGTCTATTACGTACATAATGACTAGCAACTGGTTTGCCAGGACATGGGGTACCAACATTCACTGACAAAGTGTTGTACTTTGAAATTCAAATATTTATTAATGCTTTTATAGATTTGTCAATTACTAGAATACATGATTCAGTGCAATATTTGTCATATATCTCTACTCTTAATTTCAGTCTTAATAATAAACATAAATAAAATGTGCAGTGCTCACTGAAAAACCAAAACCAGTTTGGTCTTTTCTGAGTCTAATTTAGTTATGATTGGTGCATTTTTTATTGATTTATCTTCCTCTATGTTGCCAACTAAAGTGTGAGGGGAGGGGAGGGAGTGTCAGCAGTTCTTGTTCAACAAACTGCTAATATGTCTGTCAGAAAAGGCTTAATCACAGAGGGATCAGTGTCCCTCCTCTGGCTCTTTGATTGGCTTCAAAGACTATCTGCTCAGAATTGGGCACTTCATCTCGATGCTGGAGGAAAGGATACCTAATCATCATGTTATTTCTACTGCAGTGCGCATTAGGGTACATTGTGAACGGGTAGTGGTCTACTGGTCTGATACCAACGTCAACTACTGCCGCTGGGATTGGTACGTTTGAATTCTTTATCAACGTGTTGTCTTTTTCGATGTGATTCTTGCACATCCCACCACGTCCTGTTTGTCCAGTTTTCATTTTTGCCACTGCTAGGGGAAGAGTTATTGCCGTATCGTGATAAATAGCTCGTGCACCTGGTATACTCCGCACAGGGGGCCAAGCAACAGATGGCGTCATCAGAGTGCGAGACTGATACACCGGAGAGGACGCTGTCAAGCGATGCGTTATGATGCTATTCAGGTGACTCATGAGCTTTGTTTTTTGATCTTCTTTACAACTGGGGTCTTGGAAGGTTTGCAGGTAACGGGAAACTTCCGACAGACATTCTCGGAATCCCGCTGCTCTGTAGTCTGCACCTCCGCTGGAAGCTGTTCAGAACGAGAAAACAAGCTTCAGTCAAGTAGAAAGAAAGAACCGGTATGAAGTGATAATAAATAATAACAGTAGACTGCGAGCATTTCCTCTATTTCCCTTACTCACTGTCCGTAAATGTTCTCCCTACTGTGTTTTGATATTCTCTAGCTACTCGCAGGAAAAAAATATGCACTAGTATTACAGCTTAGATTGTGCTGTACGATTTGTAATTTATCTTTACCAAATCACATTGACATCGAAAAGTTTTGGAGGCGGTTTTGAAAGAAAAAAGGGAGTTAACGGAAAAAGAACATTTCCCATTACCTTCTCTCTCCTTCCACAAAAAGGTGGGAAAAAAGCTATATATTGTTTATGCATTTTGAAAACTCATCTTCTTCTGCGACTGTTTTTTAGTTCTTTTATATATTAGCATGTGAATTCCAGGAACCGTAACCCACAAATAGGGTCGGTCTTTCTTTCCACAATTCCTCATAATAAGAGTCACTCCTTAATGCTTGAGGTTTAGGCTACATTCATTGTGTATGGCTGGGGGGGAGGGGTAGGTGAAGTTTTTATATACTAGGAAAATTTCAAGATCACCCCCTTGTAATGAGAAAAAATCATGTATCCCCCAGCCATACATAATGAATGCAACCTTATAATTGTCCTGGTAGGGGAACGAAAGTAATCTCGGTCAAAGCAGGGAGCTGGTCAAAGACAGCCTATTGTTTCGTTTTGATCCAGGTCCTTAATATGCTAATTCGAGTGTGTTTGTTCTGATAGATTGTAAATAAGCTCTTGTTAATTCATTCGTGACTAAACAACTAACACGAGTCTAGAAAGACGCAATTACTCAGAGCATCTTGTACGTGCACGAGTGTTTAGAATATTTCCATCTTGCCGGGAACTTATTGTCGCACTAAGTGGAAGGTCTAAAATTAAATGAGCAACTGATGTGACAGACTTCCGTCCGTAACAAGACATCATTTTAAGTCATTTGAAGTCATTGAGTCCAGAAATTACTGACTCTTCAGAAGGATTTACTATTAAGTCACATCTCGTGCTATTCGTGGGAGTGATCTTATACCTGGGTCGCGTTTTGCAAAGTTTCTAACGTTCCTCAAGTGTTCCACTGTTAACTGTAGTATCTCAGCTTTCTCCAGCTTTGTCGAACCCTGTGACAAAATGATATTTATTAAGATATGTGTGTGCAAAATGACGCACCTTTGGCATGATATGGTGACATGGTGAACTACATCACTACTATAGATTGAGAACTCACCTGTTTGTCAACTGCTGCGGGAACGAGACGCCGGAGCTCCGTTAAACAGCTGTTGATCCTATCTCTTCTTTTTTTCTCAATAAGCTGAATTTTTAGATAAAGATTAGAAAAATAAACGAGATCAATGAGTATATAAATAGGAGCGTGAGAGACCATAGTCGCACAAGCAAGTTAGTGGTGTTAATCTTACCCCGCGCCTTCGCTTTCGTGCTGTTGTCTCGTCATCTTCCACTTGTATACACCTGAGGATTAATACCAATTAAACCAATGAGATGCGAGAAATCCTTTAAGGGACTTTAAGCTTCCTTAGATTACCAGCTTGGCTAGGTCTTACCTCTCTGCGATGTAGCCTTTTTCGTCTTCACCATATGCGCGCTTCATTCCTGTTATCAGATGGACACAGTAGTACTGATGGCTGCCAGTAGGCTTGGCAGTGCGCACCGTTTGAGCCTCGTTAGCGCACAGCACAGTATCAACGGTACCGTCCCGCTTGATCAACTTGATATAATTACTGGTTAAAAATACGTGTCGGTTCACTGCACCTTTTGGTGTCGACTTTACTCTGATAGGGCGATTTCTCTGGACTACTATAGTATGCACGTGGGGACTGAGAGGGTCATAATTTGTTGACTTAACTATCCAATAGGAATACACAATAGTGTATTAGCCCCTGGCCATAGCACGTACTGCTGAAAGTGGCAGACGTCGGTGTGTGCAAATATCGTCTAAAGATAATCAGATAGTACTGCAGCTACTCGTGCTCACAATGTAGTTAAAACTGATGAAGGCCTTCGATTTCTTTTGATGTTGTAATGTTGGTACATAACTCTTACCATGGTTCCAATGGGACTGCACCTGACTGAAACTCTAACTTCCTCACTCAGTGCACAGCAAGCATCTCTGCGCAAGCTTTGGATGAAATTTATCCAGCATTCAGCCTTCTTTTTGTGGCTGGACTTAGCCAGCCCACCCTTATCTTCTAAAGGGATAAAAATAACCTTGCTCTTGTATGTCTCTCCTCTATTAACTAAGTACAGAATTAAGATTAAAGAACACTGGAAACCTGGACCACAATGATTTATTTTGAGATCCAACTTGGCTTGCACAAACTAATCTCGTTAAGCCTAGAAATGATTTACCTGGATGCAGATAAGCTCCTCGTTACTCTAACAGTTCCCTCACAAGAAGACTTTGTGGTAACGATCGCGGCGTGCGCAGGAAACAAAAGATATTTTCTTAAATGCTTTAGGTCTAATTTTAAAATTGAGTAACGCGTGCTGAGGGATTTAGAATGGTCTGAAAATTTCTGATAAAGTATGAAAATATACAACATCAAGGGCTCCAAACACCTTTTAAGCCTCTTGACTTTTTCTCCATTGTTCGTGGAGCTTTAGGAACTTCAGTTTGGCATTCCTCCAGATTTTTTCTTCCAGCAACTGAACGTGGTTGGCACAGCAACGTAGCAAATTCCTCTACACCTCTTTTAATTCTTTAAGAGCAAATCTAACAGAATGATCATTGATATTCATAGAACGCTATTGATGCGCACAATGGTAAAACCTTGGTATTGTTTGCATTTCCTGTTTGCTTTGCGCATGCAGTTTGATCCTAACACCGGAAAACATTTTCTTTAAAATCCACATCTTTTCTGTGCCTTTCTTCTAGTTAAAGAAACTTTTTGTCTTCGTTGATGTTGTTCGTAATCTCACACACATGTATATTCTAGATATATATCAAAGCTCCTTTGAGAATTCGCGGGGAACTTAGCTTTTGATTTGGAGTGCTAGAGCAAATCTAAAAGTGAAATTAACATATTCTTTCAGAAATTACCAAGCAACATGAAAGTTCATAACTATTTTGCTTCATCAGCCTGATAATATTATTTTAATTACCAAGCTTTCGAGCAACTTGCTCTTCATCAGGATAGACGGTTGTGACAAATAACAAGAAAATCGCGCAAGAAAATACATTGCGCGCGCTACTAACTAAAAGATGAAAGTTGTTTCGCACTTTATCCGTCAATAACTGCGTAAAGCCTCTTGTTTTCTTATGAATTTTGATATAAATATACAAAAAAAGGAAAGAGTAAAGATTAAGAGCTTAAGTTGTCAAAATTATTAAAAACATTAAGAAGAAGTAAGTAATTCAACCATTGTGATTAGCTAATCGAAATTTAAATACATAGTGATTCATTGATATAGGGAATAGGATACAAAAGAATTGTAGGGATTTATAGTGAAAAGCTGTGCATTAATTACCTATTCATAGATGCCGTTACATCAGTGTAGATGTTTGTACATATCCGCAATTTGGTCTCACTGCCACTACAGTTCACATGACAGTGCGCGCCTGTCAGAAGTAATATGCTACAGTAGAGTGTCTACCATATATCCGTGAAAAAGTTAAGTAACAAAATTGTACAAATTAGTGCAAAGCTTTGTATAGAGCTCTTTGCTGAACTTACTAATTTGTGCAAATTTGTGCAATTTCGTACAAAGTTTTTCACGGATGTACTCTAATAATTCTTTTCTTGCATGTTATGCGCTATTCAGCTCTTAGTCTCTTGAGCGCAATAGATTCTTAGTTATTATTACCACTTCACAGCAATACGAGTAAATACTTACAATGTATAAATAAAATCATTTAAAACTTAAAGATTCTATCAGTTTGTGAAGAAGACAAACCGCAAGGCATCTTTTCTGAGATCGTTCTCGACATTCACGCAGTTTTATCGTAAGAAAGATAAGAGAGAAGACTGAGCAAGAGCGATCTTCAAAGACAGAGCTTTCAACTCGAATGTCCTCTGAGGGCGGCAGCTCTGAGTGGTCAATAATTTCATAGCCTGATGGGTGCATGTCCATCTATCATTTTATGAGATACAATCTCACATGTCAGCCAAATCATAGGGTTTTTTTCGGTTGAGTTTCGAACTGTTGTGTTGTCAGTTGGTGTTGTTGCGGTTCGGTAACCTAGGTTCGTTCCAGCTGTTGAACACCTGTCTGCCGGCATGCTAAGGAAATGGATAAATGCTGAAGAGAGAAAGAGAGGTGGGTGGACCTACTGCGCTTAGTTCTAAACATCATCATCACCCAGGTACTAAGTCAATACCGCATGATTAACTCCTGTCTTCATTCTTAGCAATATTGAACCATCATCATTCATGCACCATCATATTCAGTATTCCTTTGTTTGACTCACTTTGTTGGCATTTCAATGCCAGCTCAAATTAAAGCTATTTTGTAGGCCTTCAGTAATAGCTTCAACAAGCTCCCGATTTTGACTCCGCGCGGTAAATTTGATCGGTTTTCTCACTTGGACTTTTGTTAACGTCAACGTTATTAGCAGAACAAAGTCATGAATCAAGATGTTATCAGAAAAAGGTTGGTCAACTCGTGTTCACCAATATCTTGATTTGCTGCTTGAGTGCCAAAGCGGAACTAGCCGGCCAATAACACGCCACTCCAAATTCAAGAATTAAAGAAAAGATAAATGATTAAATTTTTTTGTCAATTTTGCGCCACGCGGCCTCATCATTCATCTATATTTTTGTTCTAGTGTATGTCTTAGGTTCACTGAGCAGCGTTTGGGAGGAGTCTTCTTTATAGAACAAGTTATTTATGTCTTACTAAAACATCGATGATTGTCATTGGGGAAATCGTTGATTTAAAACTGATGTTCGATAAGTACGACCAACTTCAGTCAACTTAAAAATAGAGACCTCGAACTTATTTGCGATTCTGTCCGTTTGTTATTTCGCGTTTACTAGATTCAAATTTGAGTTCACAGAATTGTAAACTAGGTGTTGTCAAAAGTTAAGCTAGGTACCGGTGTGACTGGCATCTTGATCTTTGAATACTAGAAAACTATTTATCCATTGTATACTGTACATTACTGTAGAGTAACACACTATAGAGTGGGGGGGGGAGGGGTTAAGATGCTTTTGTGAATCATAGTTGGCCCAGCGGTAGCGCACTCGCCTCTTACCTCTGGGGTCCCGGGTTCGATTGCTGGACTAATCACTTCATGTGAGTAGAGTTTTTTGTTGGGTCTCTATTGATTCAAGGGTTTTTCTCCGCGTTCTCCTGTTTTCCTACCTCCGCAAAACCCAACACGCTAAATTCCAATTCCATTAGATCAGGCTGAGGTTGTTTCAGGTTTTCATATATTTCTGCCCATTAGTGGTACTCGGATTAAAAAAAAAATTAATCTGTTTTAACGTGTACACACATTTTTTTCGCCTGTAAAACTAAATTTTCATCCAACTCCTGCGAGGATTTTCAGAGCCTAAATTGTATAACGCACGGGCGTGCGTTGTTCTCAGATAACACACGGAAATCACGTGATAGATTTTGGCTATTTTGTTCAGTGTATGAAGTAGGTTTGAATATGCCACGCCCATTAACTCTGCTTATCTATTATAACAAACAAACAAACAAATGAAAAATTATGGAAATAGTATTGTCATTTTTATTTTTATCTATTTATTCATTCATTTTTCATTTGAAAAGTTTTCATAATGTTCTCTAATTCCATTACCTATGCTGCGCTTTTGAGTGATGGATTTTCCTTACTTTTGCATATAAAAGAAATGAACAACTCTCTTGTTACGTTATTCTTGCTTTATAGTGTGGACGGAGGTCGCTATCAACAAGAGCATCCCGCAGAAGTAAGCGGGTCACTCTAGGGCGACCTCTATCCCGTCAAAAATTGAGTAACGAAACTATTCGTTGAGATCTGGCGTCACCCAGATCGTTATTTTCCTTACTCATTAGTTTAAGGCGAAGTAATAGTGAGTTACATCAAAGCTTTACTTTGCGACACCTCTTTGTTACATGTGGGATGTAGTTTGATTCTCTAAACCCAAAAGCTCAGCGTTAAAGACAGATATTCTTATTAATGAGTTTTAAATCAATTTCAATCGATCAGGCAAGTCTTAGAAGAACTAGTTGTGCAAGGAGAATGATCATGTGGTATGCGCATGCGCAGTGAGTTGAGTTTGACTTAAGTGGCGTTTGGAAATAAAAGTAAGGAATAAGTGGCGTTTATATGTATTTGGACGTTATAAGTGCAAATGCTCGTAAATTATGTTATATTGTTTATATGTATTTATACCGTTGCCATGGTTACTTGAATTATGTCATCATCCCTTTTGATCTGCAAACTTTATGCCAATAATCGCCAACATCACGAAATTTAGAACGATTAGCTTTCAAGAAATTGCAAGGTTTCTATAGCCCATTTTCGAATCTGAGTTTTTAACAGTGAGGGAATTTCAGTTCATTGCTGCGACACTATAAATCCATGTGTCCTTTAAAAAACTAATGCGCAGATCGCTTTATGAATAAAGTGATCAGTTCGGCTTTTGTATTTCTAATCCTTTTCGTGACGTTTTGATCTTCATGCTCTGGAATGCTTTTAGCGAGACTAGTATCCTTCAGACTTTCATTTGGTAGATAAATTTTCGTTTGTTTTGCAGTGTTTAAAGACAAAAGACAATTCCGCTGGACTTCAAAAGCTGACAACATTAGACTAAGCAAGATAAGAGAGAAAAGCATTCTTGGATCTTTTACTCGTCAATTTTATCAATGCATTGAGACTTTTAACCGACAAAAATGACAAATAATTGCCTAGAAATTTAAGATTCGTTTGCATATTTTATGAAGTGTTGCCGGAAATAAAGCGTCTTTTGCATTTTTCCCGTGTCAAGCCTCCGCCTATTTCTGACGTTATTCGCTGTTCGACCCGAAACTCTGTGTGCTTTTGTTGTCATGATTAGACCTGTGACGCATCGGAAAACAAAACCAGAAATTCTTGATTAATCCTGCGAAATAGTTTAACTTAAAATGAATTCAACTGAAACCAGGATGTTTGCCTCGTTAATTTTGAGGTCAAAATATCGTTAATTGCTGGTTTTCATGTGACGCTTGTCGGTTGAACTTTACAAAAGATTTTTAATGTTGATACTAACCAACAGAGGTCGTGTCTTTTGTCATTTTATTTTCTAGGGAATGATTGCAAACCAACATATATTCATCACGTACATTCACTGGACTTCCAACTTCTACCCACTTTGCCCCCCCCCCCCCACACACACACTTTACGAAAAATGAAAAAGGTTATAAATCACTTTCTTTTTCAAACTGAAAACCTCTTGAGCTGGGAATATTTCTTGTTGCCTTAGGCACAATCTATTTTTTAATCTCATAACCATGCCTATAATGTCCCCAGAATTACGTTTAATAGTTATTACCGTTGCTACGTTTTGTCGTGGAAAATAATTTAACGGCAAAATACACACGCACTATATAAACACTTACACGATAAACACGAAAGGATCACTCGATAAACAATAGCCGCAAAAGGCGTGACGTCATGAGGCGGCTTAGTAAGATTCCATTACACTTCGCTCAATGTGTTCTGTCATTAGACTAGGAGGAGGAACCCTGAAAAAATTGTAACGTAGCACATGCACTACATACTTTGTCTAACACCATAAAGGGATACCTCAATGTCTGTAGATCATTTCTAGGGACGATGTACTAAGATGTTGGTGGGACATCATCATGCTAGGGACC
>JAAAQI020164115.1:0-24451 GCA_011800005.2 Stichodactyla mertensii | reverse complement strand
CTCATAGAATAACAAGTTATAGCTCATCAAACTTCTTTTATGAGTTACTTTCAAATTCTGCCTGGAATGGTGGTCCCCCATAATCTGGTAAGGGGATATTTTACAAAACAGGTCATGTGACCAAGTCCTTAATTTGCATTAAATTAATTTTCTGCTAACTGCGATAGTGGGGACATCCATTCCAGACAGTTTCTTATTGCCTCCTATGCACTTAATAATTTAAAGCTGAAAACACCACTTAAAATGAAAGCGATAAACTCGGCCCATTTTGAAATTTGTTTTTCTACCTTAAATGTCACATGACCACTTCATACCAACAATATATCACTCAAAATCTAATAATAGGAACCTAATTGTCACTTTGGGTATCAAATTGGATGTTTAATGCTAAATCTAGAATGAGATATTAATTTTTATATGATTTTAGCCAATCCTCTAAAAACCCAGGCCTTGAGATCGTTTAAAGGCTATGGATCATGGTATCATAGGAGAGGAACAAAGACAGTAACAACACAATGGAAATCAATATTATGTGTTTTGTAGACTGTAGAAAAGCAGTAACAGCCATCAATTACAGTAAATATTGTGTATTAAACATCAGTAAATCTTATATTTGGAAACCAGAGAATTTGAGAAAAAACTTTTCTAAGCTGAGGAAATTTTGTTCAAATTTCGTGGACGATTCTGTCCCCCTCATAAACAAACCATCATGTCATAATGAAATACTGGCAACTATAATCAACCAATTGTAACAATTATGTTCCAGCTTGTTATAACATGGAGGGACCCAGATGATTTAAGACCAAAATCTTACAGGAAAACTACCACTCAGTACAAGATTCAAGACCGAATGGTGACCTTCTTTGCTCCTGGGACATCTAAGGCTGTATTATAACATAACATCAACAACAAAAATTCCTTTAAATCATCAATAGAAGAATGACCAAGAAAATATGCTTTCAAGTCAAGGTTGAAGTAGACAAAAATTTTGGATCAAAATATATTCAATGCCACACAAACTACTTTCGTCGGATGATAGTTATCGTGATACTAAGGAGGTGTATTTAGACCAGTTATGGATTGTCTTGAAGAAAAATCAACAAAAACTGAGAAGCGACTATTTGTTGTTGTTGTTAAAAACAGAGTAACTTTGTTAAAACTATCCAAATAGTGCATAGTTTTTATAGTTTTTGATTTAAGGAAGTTTGGCTTTGAAAAGTCTTTTAGCGCTTTTTCTTTTCTATAAGACACAATAGGTTGGTCTGGGAATATCCTTGAGAAAATGGCTGCGAGATCGTCTTCTCGGCTTGATGCCATAGTAGTTCCAAATTGAACTGTTTTGTTGCTAAAGTTGATGCAAGACTGGTTTCGGAACACTTTACAAGTCTTCTTTCGTCAGTTGCTATTTAACTTGAGGTTGTGGTGTGTTGCTCACAGTGAGCCGATTAATGACTGGAGCATTGAGCTAGCTTCCTTTTTATGTGGTGCAGTGAATCAAGGAGGACAATAAAGGAAAAGAGATTGGATATTTGAAACAACTAATGATATGGTTGGGTTTTTGATCCATTTAAAAACAGTAGTTAGCATGGGTGCACGGAGACCTATTGTTTGTTAGGATTGAACGGCTATCCTGAGGGCAAACTGTAAACATTGTTTGGGGGGAAACAGTACTATTTTTTATTATATTATAAAAATATGCATGTACATAACTTTATAAATATTTATAGTACAATCCCCAAACATTTGTCCACTTTTAGAAGATTTGCACTCTGATGTTCAAGCGTTTTGAATGTGAAAAAATTGTAATATGAACAATTAAGTCACACCCATTTCAAGAATTGCTACAACTAGTTGAGATAACTGAACTAGTAAAATAATACAAGGCCTTAGTTATATTAAACCTTAGTAAAACTTTACAATGGTAAATCTATAATTAAACTATATACACCTGTTTCAAAAAGGTTGTCCAAAGGAGATAGGCAATAGGTGAAAGGCCATTCCAAGACAGAAAGGAATTATGGGCATAAATGTAAACACATAAAATCGAGACCTTTAATATGGTTTTGTAAACTGCCAAAAACATTGAATATCTCAACACTAAGCTCCATTGAGCTTAACAGCACAAGTCATTCCAGCTATTCTTGGATCTTGGAATGCCCCATCTATTGCTTATTGCATGTTGCTTATTACCCTTTGCTCCGACAACCTTTTTTGAAATAGGTATGTGTCTGATCACCTCAAACAGCATGATCAAACTATTTTTATAAATAGCTCCCTTGTCACAGCTTGAAGTTCATTTAATAATGCTATAGCAATTCATTTATGTTGTACCACCATACAGACATCTTGAACACATCTCCTGAAACTTAATCTCATCAACAGTGTCGTCATCCAGAAGCCCCAGGTCTTTGAGAGTTCTCTTATGCTCTTCCTTGCTCTCCATAACAGTCAAAAGGTTTGCATGGGTCATTCGTGACAGACGGATATTCCAGTATATCACAACAGTATTTGAAAATGTTAAGAAAACAAAACAAGGAACATTTTCTCCTGATTCCATGCCAAAATATCCTGTACTAAATGCCTTCACATCTTCCTTGAATTTAAAATAAACAATGTTCTTTTCTGAGTCAATGATGTACGTCGAGCCATCCCAAGCACAGGTAATAATTTCCTCATAGCCATCACTTGTTATGTCAAGTTTTGAAAGAGTGAGGAGGTTTTTCTCCAGAGGTAGAGTCCAAAGTATTTGTTCTTGGTCAAGAAGTGAAATGTTACCATCAAGCATACCCAGAGCTAATAAGCTGGACTGTATGTTTGGGCTGTGTCGTGTGTGCTTGTTGGATATTACGGTCATGGCAGTTGGGATTCCTGAGTCCTGGTTTCCACTTGCAAATGGAAGTGGAAAATTGAAAAAACTCATTTCACTATTTTCAGCCTTGGAGACATCTGTTCCCTGTGAGATAAATGGAATGACTTAATTCTTATTAACCATTGACCCTAGTAACCACTTAGCCCAAATTCTTGGCTCTAGCAACATTTCCTAATAACCACTGAGCTCAGCAATCCCTAGCCCTAGCAACCCTTGTTTCTAGTAACCAAACATTCTTGGTCATAGTGACCCTTGACCCTAGTAACCACTTACTAAAGCAACACTCTGCTTTCCTCTAAACACTTCCAATGTACTTCCTGTCTATCTTCAAGCATAATTCTAACTAAGGCCCAATTCAGACACCAAACTTTTGCTGTGCTGGCTAATTTGCGTAAGATTTGACATGGCAAAGGTTTGCCATAAGAACTGTGCCTAAACTTACCTCTGTCTTTATCTCAGATGTAAACAAGGTCACAAAATTCCCACCAGGTTGTGATACTAAGAGATGCTGCTTATCAATGCACCTGTACAGGGCTAGTGATGTGATCTGGCTGGGGAGGGTCCAGGTTTTTGAAATCACAAACTGTCCAGCAATTTTCTCCATTTTATTTTCTTCTTCAAGATTGTTCCCCTCAGTTGACAGCACTGATGACCTTCTCAGCTGAATTCATAAAGAAATCAAATTGAGCCTACCTCAAGCCTACCCTGGGGGATACATTTTTTCTTATTACAGGGGGGATCTTAAACTTTTCATAGTATATAAAAATTTCACCTGCCCCCCCCCCCCAGCTATACATGATGAATGCAGCCTTACATAGATTGTGTACATGTTGCATGGTCTAGCTTGGGTACAAATGTCTGTTGTTCATAATTTCCAGTATATGTGTTGTCTGTACTAGAACTAGAACACAGTATAGCTCCCAGGGAGGACTATCAAGCAAAAGCAGCACTAGGATTGCTTCATTTGTACTTCTAAAAGCCAAAGCTAGCCAGTACCTTCTAGAGTGCATGGAACCTCTAAGGGGCAAAAATAATTTGACCCACCCACAAAGACAAGACTCTGGTACTCTTCAAGGGTCATTTAC
Source organism: Stichodactyla mertensii (assembly GCA_011800005.2). NCBI lineage: Eukaryota > Metazoa > Cnidaria > Anthozoa > Actiniaria > Stichodactylidae > Stichodactyla > Stichodactyla mertensii. The sequence goes on along the minus strand of JAAAQI020164115.1, from coordinate 20,497 downwards.
AAAATTTCAAACTATACCCTCACCCCTTTTAGTTTTGGGAGTCCCCCTGGGAATACACCCTAAAATTGCCTCTTAGAGTGAATTTGACACGAGTGGAAAATGCTACAACAAATTCATAGCCATACCGTAGCAGTACCATGCATTAAACTGTAACTTCACATTGTGATTGGATGATTCACATGATGACAAAGAGAAGCCATTTCCATGTTACAGCATACTGTACTGCGTACATGCTGCAAGTTCATCAGTACCATATGTTTCCCACTCGTGTGAAAACTGCTCTATAAAAAGGTCTATAACTCACATACTGCAAGTGTTGCTGTAATGCAGTCCATAAGTTGCTGCATGAGAATTATTCACCTGTTTAGAGTCTGGAGAAAACTTCTTCATTTCCTCAACCTTTGATTCTTTCCGAGATCTACCTCCTGACATCTTTTGTTTTACGTCTGAAGGTCCTTCATATGGGAATCGATTTTTTGCTGTTAAAAGTTGAAAAATGTTATGAGAATAAGAAAAATGTACACCTTCACTAAGTCATGAATCTTTGCGATATGTATCTACCACATCCAGGCTGTATTTATCTAAGACACCCTGATATAAGTTTAAGTCAAGCTTAATGAGTCTATCAGCCACAATCCCCCACACAAAGAAGAGACTGATACTACAGTAAATTAAATTTCATATTACCTTGCTGTGAGGTCTTTTCAATCACCAGATTTTTTTCTTCACATTTTTGCCATTTATAAACAAAAACAACTCTGTCTGTGTGTCCTGTGACAAGCTCACAAACTCCATCACTATCAATATCTGCAATAATCGCTGTCTTGGCATTGGAATGGAGTACCTGAGAAAAGGTCAGCTTTAAAAAAGCTGTGTCTTCTGGCTGATCATTGAGCTGATGAAGATAAAATACAAGGACATTATCAATTGATTTACTGTAGTTCTCATTCTGTGAACTTGGACATTTCAATGGCTTGTTGTGAATTGGTTTTTTGTTGCCATCAATCAAAAATAATCAGTCGGTAGCTCTTATATTTTTGATTGGCGGCAAATTCCAATGGGCAGCTTGCAACTACCGAGTTTGCAGAATATTGAGAATGACAGTAATAACCACCAGAATATGCAAAACATTTAGCACATTGACACAGTGTGATGTAAAATCAATAATTCATTTGCAGTATTTTCTGTATGAGAGGGACGTGTATACTGTAGATGTACATTACCATTGTCTGCCGTAACACTAAAATGTCTTCCAACTACAACACATAGCAAGTTACAATGTTATGGTATAAAACAACTATGAATTTGCCATACAGTATATCATTTTTATCTCCTCATTTCCCACTCATTCAAGCAAAATTTACTACAATTTCCATTGGCCTCCATAACTTCGGTTGCATTCACTATGTATGGCTGGGGGGGGCAGGTGAAATCTTTATATTCTAGGAAAATTGATGTATAATTACATACATCAAAGACGTGGTACCATCCATCAGCTGTGATAGAAACAAGTACGTTCTTGCCAGTGTTCCACATATCCCCAGCAGCAATGCAAGTAATCATACCATCGTGTTGGTATTTCTTCCAGGGTTTGGAATGGTAGCTTCCCTTGAACACCATCAACTCTCCCTCAACATTTCCAATCACCAGCTCATTTTTACCATCGTTATCGACGTCCTCGAGTAGCAGGGCTTCGTTGAACAGGTTCCCGTCGAATTCCAGCTGCAAATGTTCCACAAATGATACCGACCGCATTTTTTAATTATTTTTTGTCTGCAATTAACTTTAATTTTCTTTCATTTGACATTTTTTGAACTCAAGTTTTGATTCCAACCGACCCAATCCCCAAATATATTCCCATGACACAGGTAACCCAAAGTCAACATTTTTCCGAGCTAAAGAATCTCGAAAATGATGCATGAAGGCGAAAGGACTGACTTGTTCTGTTGTCACTCTTTTCTCTCTGACTTGTTCGCAGTTGACTCATAAAAATATACTTTTAAGCAACAGAAAAAGTCAAAGAAATGTCAGTCGTTTGGAGTGACCAGGAGTGATTTAGCGCGGAGCCTCGTCTTCGTTGGGCCAATGTCATACCGTGAGAGACTGGAACGAGTCCCTAAATACCAATACACCAGTTTCCATACATCGGTTCACTGGTCAAACACAAAGCATTCAGCCGAGGCTCCAAGTGGATATTTGCATAATCCTTTGAAACTGGACCTTGACGCCTCGTTCGGGAGCTTTGTGTTTGGCCAGTGAACCGATGTATGGAAACTGGTGAATTGTCCGATATTTGTCCCTACAACCATACATTTCTTTGTAAATTCTACCATTTAGAACGGCTGTAAAACGTTCAATATTGAACCAATGAACACCAAACTTCGGGATTTTGCAAAGCTCGATATGCACTTTCTAGGTGAGTCTTGTATTGACATTATCAAAATTTAGGGACTCGTCCCAGTCTCTCGCGGTATGACATTGGCTAATGCATCATTTCATCGAGAACTCGGAAGTGGTAAAAAATATTATTTTGGAATAAATATTGAGGGTTGAGGATTAATAACGGAGAATTGTCTTTTAAATTCACGCAATCTCCTGTGCAATGTATAACCACATGCTTCCGGGATGTGTATAAATTTGTAAGCTACCGGTCTAGTCCTCCAAGGGAGGTCTTCTTAACCATGATTAGCTAGAGGAAATGGGGAACCTTTTCCTCTGATCATACGTTTGTGGCTAATTTAGATGGATTAACTTAAAGCTAGTGTGCGGCGTAATTCTCGAAGAACCGCACTTAAAAACCTGTTACCGCTATCCTTCAGTTAACGCCCTGAGCTTTGAATAAAAATAACTTCCCTTGTCATACCTGAAGTTATCCATGACCTGCTACGTTCTCCATTCCTTTCCCTCTCAACCCATGCCCATAGGAATGTGGTCGCGGGCTTCTTTTACAGTGAGACACTCTCCATTTCACGCAACTCGTACAATGAAAGAACTTTTGAATACTTTGTTGGGAATGCTTGGGTAATGCTGTTATGCGATGCCCCTCACCACTGAGGTAGTGGATTCAATACACAGACTCGCTATCACATGTGACTACAGTTGTTTGTTGATTGTCTCCTGTGTTTCGAGGGTTTTTCTCCAAGATCCAGGGGGGATGAATAGGGTAAAATTTCACACCTCTTTTTGACGCAGGCATGACCTCATATAGAATTTTGTCTTGACATAATCTTCAAAATGGTTTAAGGTAATACGTAAGCACATGAAGATCATTTCACACATTGACATGACATTTGATTTGGTGACCGTAGCACAACTGGTGCTCTCTAATGACCGGAACTAAAATGGCCGACCGTTTTAGCTTTCCCTGAGAATTTAAGCTTGGCATAGTGAAATAGTTTTTGCGTGATGCGGTTTTAAAAACTCTAAATTTTACAGAGAATGCATGTTGTCATCTTCATTGGCGGATTTAGGGGAAAGGTGTTGGGAGTGTACCAAGGACAGGAAAGTCCCCTTCCGACTATTGCTCGATTGCACGTTACATCATCGCGGCCATGTTGGTGGTATTTAACAAAATATTTCTCATTAGGTCCTTTTGTATATACCACCAACATGGCTGCCATCCCTAGTGTCTTTTGATCCTCTTGGGAATGTTTGCAATCCTGAGCAATTATGTAACCTTTACAAATACTACTGATGTACCCTACCCTAGAAAAAAGTCCTGGATCCGCCCCTGACCTTACTTACAAAATGTTTTGTTTCATAAGGATTCAGTTTATCGTTTTGTTTGTTTATTTTTTGTTGAAGAAACAGTTCAACTAATCGACAAAACTCATACATTTGAGGTTAATTCTTATCAAAAAAACGAGTATTATCAAACTCAGTTGTGGTTAAGAAAACATTACGGCTTCCCATCAAAGTCCACCTCAGTTTCGTTATCTGTAAAACAATAAACATTTCTCTTCTTGGCGGAGGTCGTGAACGAGTGTGTTTCCCGCCATTTTATTAATACGATGGCGCATGCGCAAGAGCAATCCTGCTCAGTGTTTTACTGATCAACAAAGATCGCCACCAAAATAAATAATCATGACGGAATAGATACTGTGACATCACAGCGATATTTACTGAGCGGTGGTTACAAAAACATTTCTTATCGCAGTTATATTCATATTACACTGGCGCATGCGCAAGTGTATAAGTAATCGTGCCTCTTTCTAGGTTAATTACGAACAATGCAACATCGCTGTGTGATAAATAATGGGTAATTATATAGCACTTTTCACTCAATATTTACATAAACTAGTGGCTTGTGCATGACATTGTGGTGTTCTTGTCAAGTACATTTTTGGGACTGTGTTTATTTCATATTTCTATTTTTCTCTTGTAGAGGAGTATTGTTCGTGGTGTCGTTTGCATGCCAAAGCAAATAACTAGCATAAATATTGGGAAAGGCCTTTTATAGTATTAATTGTCACAAAATAGATCAACGTATGCGAAAAAAAAAGAAAGAAAAAATCGCACAGTCAAATGAAAAACTCGTGAGTGGAGATTTTCTGGGGAAAGATTTTGACGCGAGGAAGCCGCGAGTGCTTTCATAAGTACTCTCCATATACTCGTCCGCGTGCACAGAGAGCGAGAAAATTAGGTTATGGTTGACTTACGTATAAGCTTATATTCCATGTCTTTTAATTAGTTTCCCTCTTTGGCTAAGTGTAAAAAGGGTCTATTGAAAAATGGGTTTGCCCTATACTAATAAAAGATGTTAAATGAGATGAATAAAGTCCATGAAAAACCTTGATTATGAACGTATTAAGCAATAGACTTTTAATGCCATTATGGAATAGAACTCTTTAATTGACTTACGAAAATGGCCCAAGAGAATACATATGTTCTAAATAGCCTGTTTGCTTCCCCAAGGGCAGTGTTTGTCATTGAGCTCTCGCACATGGAATTCGATTCACGAAATTCGGACCACATATTTCCTGCATCTTCGGAATAATTATCGTAGCGAAGAAGAAAGAGCAAGGGGTTAATTACTCACAATGGAAACGTTTAGTTAATCTGCTTGATATCTATATGCTATCAAAGTTGTTATCTAACTATCTAGTCTTTCATTCGAGAATATATTGGAAGCAATTGATTACAAAATGCATGTCAAAATGACTGAATAAGGATGTTAAGATCATTTGCAGGCTGACTCGATACTTGCCAAGTAAATTTGTTAACGTATCCGAGTCATGATTTGAGGCACATATTGTAGAGTTAAGATAGACTATACGTAAAACAAATCACATTCAAATCACGTATAGTATCCGCTATGGCTCTAAACTGACGTAACCAGTCAAAAAGCGCAAAAATCCGCATCATCCAATCGTAATGCTGTTCACCATCTAACGATATCTATCAAGCCGTATTGCCTAAGAATTGCTTTTAAGAAGAATCTTTTTCTGTTTTCGATTGAGGCCACTTCTGTCAAAATATACACTTGAATAACTTTGACGTCTTTTCCTAATGCGTGCATGCCACAAGAGCAAGAGCTTTGAGCTGTTTTGACAATGTCATGGTCTAATCACGGAACGCGGCATTGACCCGGTCCTGTGGTAATACTTCAGATTTCAAACTCCTTTCTTCGCCCACGATAAACAATAGCATGCGTCCCAATGATCCAAATGACCCTCTCTTAGGGATCGCCTCAACGCACTTAATGAGCTGCCAAGTGTAACAAAACACTTTACACGCGACTCCTTTCATCGTGCACTTGAATATCGCTCGAAATACCCCATAGCCCGACATTGTTTCCCATTACAAACGAAAACATCCAACGAGAATTGAAGCAAGCACTCGAGTTATAATTAGCGGTGACCTTTGGATTCGATTGCCTTCGCGAAGTTGGACCAACATAACGAATCAATGTCAAGTGGTCGTTTGCTAGTATTATCTTGCGACGTGTAGTGAATGCACAACTTGCTTTATGTCTTTAGAAAAAGCGATAACTTCAGGATGGCTGCTTCCCTAAACAGGTTCTACATGGTCCTTTCCTTATTCGTTCCAGGGATGTTCAGTAGACATTGATACCCATATAAGGGGGAGCGCTACGATTTTCGCAAACGTGCTGAACGTGCTGTCATCAATCTTCGTCCATCACCAGATCTCGGTAGCTAAACTTTCGCATTAAGTCTCATTTAGTGGGATTTCACTTGTTATTTGCCTAAATCCGACAAAGAATATCAAGAACTTGGGTTTTAGGCTTATCTCGTACTTCCTTATATGTTAGTGGAAAGAGCTACCGTCTGGTGAATAAATACAGCACACTACATTGGTAAAACAAGTCATTATAAGCAGGATATCAAATCTAAAGAGCACTCGACACCAGATACCAAAGAATTATGTTAGGCATTATAATTATCCAGGATTATTTGCAGTTTGTTTTTAGCGGTCTATTTTGGTCTAGAAATCTCAGATATTTTTAAAGAAATTCTTCTCCTTTAATACGTTGATCGGCAGACGTCATCCAAACATCTTAGTCGCCAGTAAAAACAAGCCATGGTTGTTTTGAGGGGGAAAATCGATAAATTTAGTCTACTTTGGATCTTTTTCTTAATAGGATTTGCTTATTCACCTACTCTCTTGCAAAGTGTTGTATGTATTGCCAGCAAGAATTAGCTTGCCAAGAAAAATGGCGTTTATTTGTAAATAGCGTTATTCAAACTAATTTCTAAGCTTAGAAACTTAAGATAGCGCGCTCGGCAATAAAGCGGAATCTTGGCGGGTAACATTGACTCTCAAATGGCTTCCAAATTCGAGCATTGTGATTGGATGGTGCACGCTTTTCTGCTATGCTATTGGTTCAGAACGGAAGCCATTTGAGAGTCAGGGCGCCGTCAGTCGCTTTTTCAAGGTAAAAACGCTTGCTTTCGAGAAACTTTGGTTGTTTTTAAGCAAGAAAAGGCGAAGTATCTAAAAATGCACCGTCTTTGATTCTCACAATTGATGTGTTTGATTATCATGCATTAATAGGCCGAAAACAAACTTCAAACAGAATATTTTTTAAGTACAGATATTCTGAAGTAGAGAAATTTGGCAAAGAACTGGTGTGTGTAATAAAACATGCCGATTTCTTGAAATCTGGTAGAAGTACAATCATCTATGCAACAAATGTAGCAAAAAAGACCACACAGAGGAAAAACTTTTAATAGTTCCGCGTATTTCTTTCCAAATAAAACTTAAGAATATCTGTACTTAAAAAATATTCTATTTCAAACACTCTTTACTTATCCCGTTTTAGGGCAGATTTGGCGCAAACGGCTTAAAAAAATGTCCCCTTAATAAATGCTTACAAAGCTACAAACCACCTACGTTTTATAACCGTTGGAGATTACGTAGCACGGCAAATTTGTAATCTATAATGGCTGCCATTCGAAGTACTTAGAGTCTCTCATGTTAGCCCTTGGACGCTAAGTATGTACGGGCCCGTTTCTCGTTTTCACAACCTGAAGTTTGTACAAGTCGAGATTAGTAATACGTGTCTCTCTTGGCTGTTAATCTTTGGTCAACGAGACCAAGACTTGCCCTAACACATCTTCACGAGATAAATTGCTCGTAAATTAGTTTTAGTGGATTAAAAAAAACTTCAATTAGTTCAGTGCCCTTGATTTTCAACTCAAGGTTTCGGGAGACTTGAGATGAGAGAGATATTCCATAAGTTTAATTTACTTCACTAACTAGAAATCTGATTCAGACATCCATTAATTCTTACTTTCATAATTTAATCTGCTGTCGAGTAAATTTGCTAAACAATTTTAATTGGTATTTTTCAGCAAAACTATAACACGGATTATAAAATGCGTTATTCCGTTGACTTACTAATCCACAGCACTTGCTCAGAAAACAGGGCGGCCCGCTTTTTAGTATCTACCACAGCTTTATTCCTTCACAATTTCGGCGCCTGAGTTTGAAATCTCTTACAGCGCTTTTCATAATTCTGCGACCTACCGACTCCAGACTTATGGGCGACTTCGGGCGTTTTTGCTTCCGTCAATCAAAGTTTCAACAGTCTGAGTTAGTAATTATTTTGATTGACGGAAGCTAAAACCCCCGACGTCGCCCAGAAGTCTGGAGTCGGTAGGTCGCAGAATTATGAAAAGCGCTGTAAGGCCCGCCGTACACTAGAAATTTTTTCGCACGACTTGAGATTCGATTTTACGGCGACAGATCGCGCACAAGTCGAAATTCAATGCAAACACGTGCGATTTGGTTTGCGATAAATTCGCCTGTGAAATCGCCTCACTCAAGTCGCGCCACAAAATTGCCAGTGTAAACGCGACTTTAGTATACATTTCTACTCCATACGTTTCTACTTATTAGAAATGATGATCCAAAAAATAGATTCTGGACTAGTCTTCCCCTGAATTTTACGACATCTGTCTTAATGCTTTATATAACAGGAATTGTGCAGAGTTGCACGTCTGCATATATGTTCAAGGTGGCACAAGATTCGCCTTCCAGAAATTTTACCCAGGACTGGAATGAACTTGTGCCACACAGAACTGTGGGTCTGAATTTGGGGATAAGATCACAAAGTGCCGCCATCTTGCATTGGATTCTGGGATCATGCCCGGTCTTTCTTTGAATTTCGGAGCGAATCTTGTACATGTGTTGACGGTCGATAGCTCCCCGACTGATGTTCAATCCTATGCAAAGCATTATGGATAAATTAGTAGTCCGCCATCTTTGTTTAATGAGGCGTCGATCGATGAAAATCCCAGTGAGAAATAACATCATTTGCATGTTTATGCAGGCTTATATTTACATGAAAAATGGGAAGCTTAATTGTTCGAGTTGGCAATCAACAGTACAAGGTACTTCCTCTTTCCAAGCGCTGACCAACTGATTATCAAGTATACCTTGACTTCGTAGTTCTGTCGAGTGGTTGTTTCAATCCTCTGCCCTTTTTTTTTCCTTCCCCCACGAGACCTGGCAATTTCGTACCTTGCTCTGACAATCATCACCTTCATCAAAACTGCATTTGCAAATCATCAACCATTTGCTGTCAGCCTGCTCTTGACTTTAGATCTGTGTAAATACCTTGCCAGAAGAAAGGAAAAACATTTTTTATGCTGTCTCTAATTGACATGTGACGGACTCTCAAGGTTTTACTTGATGGTTACACAAATTCAACCCAGATTAGTGAGCGTTTTTCTTTGATAATACTTAATTCTCAGTTTCATTAGGAAAATATATTTTAGAGAATAATTACTTTCCACTTTTCTTCAATTCTTTCTGTTTTAAGGAGTTTTGCACTAAGCTAAGATCCGCTAATTGAGCGTTGCAGCGCAAAATGCTCCAAATACTCAAGCTGACACATTGTCTTCTAACGTCAAAAACTGAAGGGTCAGGCTACACGTTTTTCCGTTAATGCACAGCTTTGATAACCCCCTGGTTCCTACTTCTGAATTGGCTAATGTCATGCGGTAAATCTTGAACTGCAATAGCCAAGCCTGAGTCCCTTCAGGAATGACATCTTCTGAGTCTACACTGGCCAAAGCAATCCGTTGATGGCATTTCCATACACACTCCTGGATACCGTACAGTGAATCAAAAAACAGTATTTAAATGATAATTTGAAGATTTTAATGTAATTTTCCCAGTAGTCAGATTTTATAGTACAAGTTGTACTTCAGGCAGCAGGTCAAAGAGCGAGAACAAGTGTTTTACTTACACCATTACAAATACGTGAAGGCTTGCGAATAACTCAGAAGCCTAGACATTCTAGATACTATTGAAATGCAGGTTATCTAGGAATAAGGAGTCCCTCTTAGACTCTTTTAAGAAGGACTGATTGCGATGGCCGCCGTAATTGACCGTCATTCAAGTGTTGATAGAGGCAAAATGTCAGGACTCGTGAAATAACAAATCGTTGACTTTCGCATTAGTGTCCGTGTGCTTTCTTAAATTCACTCAAGCTATGAGGTTTTCGATTCTGGGTTTTCCAGGGGGTTATATTGATATTAATATCCCTTCGCTTGGGATAGAAAAAATATCTGGACAAATTATGCTAAAAATATAAAGTCATGAAGTCCATTGGCAACCTGACGGGGTGCCTCTATAACCGTGAGAAAATTTTTTAGATTAAAAACCAATCAAAATCTTGGCAGGTAGAGAACCTTGGCAACTTTGAGTGATTTATGATTTGCTGTGAACTAGTTAATACTTTGGTCTTCCGGAACTGAGGATTGCCATCTAATTACATCTAATTTCTTTGTCGTTGCGCGCGAAGCATAAAATAATCAGTGGATTTGTTTACAAACAAGAAGTGCCTTTGAAACTATTCAATGAACAACTCAATTTTGCAATTAGCGTTTCCTTTTCCCTCTCTTAACGAAATAAATTGTTTGTAAACGAGGAAACAGTGTGTAATCTTGAAAAGTAAAGCCCAACAAAAATTGACATTCTATTGTACTAATAAAAAACACTGAACTTGAGCTTCGTCACACATTAACTCTCAAGGACTCAAATCAAGTGGTGCTCCGAAGAAAAACGGAGTTCAAAACACCAGCTACATATCATTATAACACCATTAACATGTACACACACTTTTGGCTGTTTTAGTTGGCTTTAATAGTTTTGAGTTTCCACTGAACACTTTGTTCTGGTGGTCATGATAAACCCCCAAAGGAACTGCTGAAAACCACCCACCAACAATGAGAACTTCTCTTTCCCAGACTTGTGGTTTTTTCTTTCTAAATTTAAAAAACGTGGCCTTAAATTCCTTCTCCAAACTAAAATTATCCTTGGTTACGAACACGTTTCACCTCTAAACACAACAGGAAGTCGGAGTGGCGGATTAAGAGAAGTTAAGGGTTGAGTCTTATTGAAATATGATGTGTTAATTACATTAAAGCACCGAGGTCGATTACTCATACCTTCCCTAGTTCCACAGTCAATTTATCATATACTCTTAGCTTATGTCAAAGGAATTTTTCTTTAAATTAAAGCCAGCTACGTTGTATACGGATTGAGTGTTTTTTTCTATTGGGCTTTCTTATTGTACCTTTGTACCTCTATGTTCATATTAGGGTTTGGAGTTTGGAGGACCGTTGCTCTTTTATATTGATGCTTGCATCTGGCACTTCACCTTGCTTAAGCATCCGGAAAGCCCCCTTTTGTAATTAACTTAACCTATATTCGTCTATTTTCCTTCTAATTTTTCTTTTCCCTCTCCTTTGGGCTACATTGCAGCAGCCCAAGTGATTCCAGTTCATTTATCCTGTTATCGATCACGAACAACCAACTGGGACAAACTTCTGGGGTTTTTTTCCCACGCTACAAACAACAAAACTAATATAAAGCTCCCGACATGTCAGCTTTTGCCGGTGATAAAGTAACTGTGAAAAATCCGATCTTTTTTAATTTTAAGAAACTATTTGAGCTATCACTTTGATAAATGACTTGTGAGTGTTTTATTAACTTAAACTCTCAACTCGCAGCGGTCCAAGACGTGAGTAGTAAGCGTCAATCCATTTGTCAGTGTTTCTGTGATTAACACGACTAATAATCACATAGTTTTCGCAAGCGAAGCCAAGAAATTGTTCCCTAAACCTGTGGAATTTTTGGTTCCAGGTTCGGCTTGAAGATTTTTTTTCTTGAGTCGTAAACGCCTACCCATTCTGTGCTTAGTGGGTGGCAACTGGTATCACCATGCGCTTCTCAAGAACGTGATGATGGTTAAGCTAATGATCCAAACATTTAGCTCGTGAATGAGGCAGACGGCGTGTTTAGCTAGTTTGGTCGACGCAGTGTATTTCGGCTGTAGTCAGCGCGGTTTATTAGCTGAGTCTTGAGCGAAAATCACTATTTTTTTCCGGTCGTATATTACGACACCCATTAATCACGGCCCGCTCTTTGTACCTCTGACTATTCATCCCAAAACCCACATCATCTTAAATCCAATGTTTTTATCACAGCTTATGAAAGAACAATAAAACTGGCAAGTCTGTTTGGTTTACGATTGATCTAGAGATTGGAAGGTTATGATCTGAGATGAACTTTGCTTGCGTTTACGATAAGATTCCTCGACTTCACTAAACTCCAGAATGTACCGTACGGACGGGAGCAATCGCTAGTTATATAACCTAGAGTAAAAGTTGAACTCATTTTCACCTAAAAATAACACTTCATAAACTGGAATTGTCTTGTAGAAATAACTCTTTTAGCTCTTTTCTATCGTAACTTAAGGTTTCGCTTTTCCTTCGCAAATACCCTTAAGCTCCATCTTCCCAAAAAAGGTCTACAAAAAACAGAGGATGAGTATTAACTACTGGCAGTTATCTCATTTGGTATCAAAGTCTAAACACGTTTTAATGTTTAAAATATCTGGATCTAGTGTTATCGCGAACTATACGAGTGTAGACGAAACATCCTGTGATTCTTCAAGGTCTGTCTAATAACATAGCTCAAACCGCTGGTACAATTCCAACTATGCTGACAATGACAATTAATCTGTTTTCCCCAAACAGACCGTGTGCTTACATTATTCTAGTGTAAATGGTCAACACTCTTGAAGAAAACAAATATTGCCCCATATTTATGTTAATCTTGGGTCGCGTTCTCTCGGATGACTGAACTCGAATAGTGGATCCAGAGAACAATTGACCATCAAACACAAAAGCCTTAGCCACTCTAGCCCAATCTGTAAACGTCCCTCTGAGCGCCGTCCAATCGAACGTCAGCAAATCTATGCCGTCTTGGCTATCGAGTTACTGGTTTGACCAATCCTGGGGTTTAAAATCACACAGATTCTTGATGAAATCTTCCCGTCACATACAATCATGTTTCAGCCAATTAGTGCCAGCAAAATGGCCATTGTAGTATGGGCGTGACAGTAGAAAAAAAGTTAATTGCTACACAATATATAATGTTCGGTCGTTTTACGGATTTAAAATGGACTTATCGTAATTCAAGCGAATCAACAACTACGTTCTCATAGACAAGTGCTGACTCTATTAGAAGACTGCGTTCTGGCATCGACCATGCAAATCAGTAGCGCTCTCTGGATTCTCGGTCTATTGTCGATGAACAACACACTACTAATCTTTCAGTCCTCTGATGCGTGCTCTGAGATTCCGGAGAAGAACCTTGACAAGAAATGGGAGGCCTTAAGAGAGCCTTTGTTACGGAAGAGAGCGCTGGAAATCACACAAAAACAAATGTTGAATGTCTTGGGACTGACAGAGTTGCCTCGACCGAATCGACGCGTTATTCGCCCACATGCGTTCATGTTGGACTTGTATAAAACACTGTCGCGCGGAGCCAATCGCAAGACAACTAAAGTAAAAACTCAAGAAATTATCAACACTGTTCGCGGCGTTGTGGATCAAGGTCAGTGAAACGGTTACACGCGCGTTAGCGGCCATGTTATCAGCGAGTCGACGTTAGTGTTGTCATTACAGATTTTTTTTCTTGTGGCAGTGTTTTTTGTTTGTTTTTGTGATTTTCTGCATAATTTTTCATGTATAATCGTCCCCAAAGCCTAATTACGAGAGTACTCTTGCCTACGTTCCTTGGTAATCTTTAATATCGCGCTTCTATTATCTTGCAGAGATCTACGACAGGTCAGTTTCACCAGCGCATCATCAACTTTACGTGTTTAATTTATCCACGATTCTAAGTACTGATAAAATGATCGCAGCGGAGTTGAGGATTTTAAGGAGAGCCGAGTCGGCCGACAGCAATTTCGTAGCAGAGTACGGGACAGCATTCAAAGCTGTGATATACACGAAAAGTACGATACGCAGACCGTATAGTAACATAGGTCTCGAGCCACTGGATTCGTTTTCGTTTGACATAACCGACAACGAAGAGCGCTGGCATGTTTTTACTGTCACTAAGGCCATTCAAAAGTGGAGGGAGTCTTCGAGGAGTCTTCGGTTTCTTCAGCTCGGCGTGGAATCGGTTTTGAATGGCAAATCCGTAAGCCCGTTCAAGCTGGGTTTTAGCAAAGAAAACCGAATTCACAGCAATCGAGCGCTGCTAGTGGTTTTCTCAAATGATGGAAAGAGATCAAAACTCTTAGCGCAAGGAAAATCTAACACGGTTGGAAAAAAGTTTGAAAGTGCTTCATCCAAAACTAAAAAGGACGATTGGGCGAACAAAGTAGAGGAGGATTCCGGAGTTGAAGCGCATCATCGATACTCAAGAGTCAAACGTTCTTCAAATGTTGAACAAGTAATGAGGAGATTAAATCGCGGATCACGACGCCGTAAAAGAAAGAACTACTGCCGTCGTAAGCCTTTATACGTTGATTTTGAGAAACTTGATTGGGGAAGCTGGGTCATAGCACCGCGCGGCTACAACGCGTACCTCTGTGAAGGAGTCTGTCGCTTCCCTCTAGATAAATATTTAAGACCTACGAATCATGCAACGGTTCAGACTATTTTAAACACCGTGGATCCGCAAGCGGTGCCTCCGGTTTGCTGCACACCTAACAAACTCAGTTCTATTAGTATGTTATATATTGATCCAGAGAATAATATAGTGTATAAGAAGTACGAAGACATGGTCGTGGATCGCTGTGGATGTAGCTAGTAGAGGAATGTGTGCGCTCAACACGCAGATCTATTATCACAGGGTACTAACCAAAGATGACCTAGAACCCGAAGGGAAGCGCAGAAAGCGTTGTGCTATTGTGTAACACAGCTATAAAAGAGTTACTGAAGGGCTTCGTTATGTCAGGAAGTACTACGTGTCATCAGTAGCATATTGAAGTTATAACTTCGCATGGCGCGTAGCGAAGAGAAGTGTTGAGTTGAGTGTTGCTTACGCACGTGCCAAGAAGATCGTCCAGCGTTTTGCCTAGTCAACACTTGGCGATAAAAAATTGAGAAAAACAATGTTGTCGCGTTGGCTTATGTCTCGTAATTGTAGCCCCGGTGTTATCATCACCCTACATCACAGGGCAATGGAAAAAACGCATGATATCTTGGTGCTTCGAATTCATGTGGAAAAATTTCTCAGAAAAAAAAATGACAACGTAAAGCCAAACAAAACTTCAAGTGTTTACTCTTAACTCGAACCTAAAGGAGCGAGACTGAAATAATCACATCATCCCTGATTACTGGATTGTTCTGCAGCGGGCAGTCAGTCAACTCATGTAATGAGCTCCATAGACGTTAGATTAATTCATAATACTTCAGCGCTTACGCTATGATGATAGGCCGTAGGGGGGAACTGTTACGACATTGAACTCGTTTGCCCCTTACAGTGATAAATGACTCGCATTTTTTGTCGAGTGTCAAAGGATCCATCTGGCCTTTCTCTCGTGGATGAAGGGCCTTGCGCCGAGAGCTTAGTGTTTGATTAAGTGTTTTGATCTAATACCGCTTAATTCTTAATCTTGTTGGGATGCTTGTTCAGAGGGCTTAACGATATATCCGAACAAAAAAGAGCCCCCAAAAAATCTGGTCCAAACCGCCTTTGAAATGCCTATGAAATCGTTTCATGTTTGGCATGCGGAGCTGAACGCATCAATTCGAGTTGGATTAACGTCAAAATTACTGTGTTTATGATGGCATTTACAAATTATTAAAGATCCTAAGTTAGAAAAAAGAGCGGTTCGAGGCAGCGCTTGATTTTCGCGAACTTACCCAACTTGTTTTCCAATGAACTGTGAACGACCTGCTAAGATTTTATTCCAAAATCTCGAGCTCGAAAATTCAATTGCTCGCCATAAGATTATCTTAATACCGCCTCTATTGAACCCGTCAATGATAATGTAAATAGAAAGATGCTTTATTTATTCCTGTTACTATTATTACATGTATGTATATGCAATGCACGCGGTGTGTACGTATTACAGCCTATTCTAACACAGGAAGCAGACTGTCATTACAAATAAGACCCTTCCACAATGTTCAGCATTGTTGTAAGAGCCGAGGTCTTTTGTAAGGACTAGATTCTAAGATACAATACCACCACATTTTATAGTTCCGGAAAACTATTTCATCATTTCAAAATCGTTTGCAAATTAGGTTCCATAGAAGAGATTATTATTATTAAAGATATACAAAGAATTGAACGGAGCTGTCAAACCATGTCAAATCTTCCCAAATCTTCTGCCGTTCGAACTCTACTTTAGGAATTACCGAGGTCAAAAATTCCAGTGATTAAGCTTTTGAGAAGCGATTTACAATTGGATGAAACTTCCGAAGAAGTCTTCTCAGAATTGGTTTTGAGTTTAAAGTGTCGCTTATTAGTCTAAGGGGTTTATACGAGCGTTTGATATTCTTTACTTTACAGCGCTTTGATCAAAGCAGATCTAAATTTTCCAACACTCCCTTACTCAGTATGTAGCTTCCGCCGACGAAAAAGTCCTTGTGGTGAGTCGTTATGAACTTAAGTTTTGAGGGGATAACTTGGTCCCGGGTCATTAGTTTTCCGAGAATCTCTAAGAGCTCTGAAAAACAAAAGAAAAAACATCAAAAAGTCATTCAGAGTTAATTTATAGCCCGATTTTTTTTTTTTTTTACCGCAAACCGAGTTACAGTTCAAGATCAAAGCTTGAGTGATTTCTAATCGTTCTCATTCAATGGTTGTACGTCCTCGGCAGGACGCGAATGGTTCTCATCTTACAACGTGTGGAATTTGCTTTTCACCAGCTCCTGGAATGACTGAAGCAGGCGATTATTCTTCAGTGTTTATCGTCAGTTGTTACGTAGAATTACCCCTTAGACAGCCAGCCCAATGACAAGGTGATCATTCCAATAGCCATCCCTTGTCGACACTCATATCAATACAGTTACCTTTGGGCGCGGCCTTTGGGAAAAAAATCCGTAAAACGCATTTTAAAACCATTACATAGTCGTCTACCTGAAGCAAAAATTTAGGTCAAATACATTTTTTCTTTCGTTCATTTCTACACTTAAACTTTTATCAAAACTGTAAAAATTTTAAGGTTCAAAGTTATTTTAAAAACATTGGGTCAAAAAAATTGCGCTTCAAGAAACTCGTTTCTTTGTTATTCCTGAATAAAACTTTGATCACAACTAAATAATTCCTTGCGTCCAGAACATAATCTCATCAAAGAAGACCGATTTACTTCCTTTTGTTTCGAGACCTTCGTCCGTTTGGATGAAAAAATCGACCTGCTTGAATCTTACATAAAAAAAGGCCGCTCTCGAGTCAAGGGTTCATTTATATCATGTCTTCGATTCAATAAAGAAGCGGAATACTTCGGTTCTTCAAAGTAAAGTACTCGACTTGATCTTCGGTTAATACTTCGGTTCTTCAAAGTAAAGCACTCGACTTGATCAGCATCGAAAGAGGGCATCTAATTTAATCTGCCACTCGCAAACAGAGCAGTTTTCGTACGAGTAGAAACGTAAACGCACGCAGCCATACCGTGACACAAAAATGGCTTCTGCACTTATTCGTGTATTGTGTTTGGATGGCAATGAGTTTCCGTGCCTTTTCATTGGATAAGGGCGGAAGCTATTTGAGTGTTGTGATTTGATGCGATTTTCACTCAGTCTGAAATCTTCTCGGCTTTTAGCACAGAAAAAATCGTCAAAAATCAAAAGAATTCACTTAAAATATATGCTGCGGGAATAAATACCGAGAAGTGCGATGTAATATCGACCCTTATGGTCGTTTCAAGTCCTTTGTTGACCGAAATCTTCAGTTTGTTTGCACTAAAACGGTAATCATCAAATTGATCCCTTTCATAAAGAGTTAAGGTTTAGGGTAATTAACTCTCTGAATTCCATTTAAGAGACCGCAAAGGAACAAAAAATACTCTCCCGAATACGGTATCACAGGCAGCTCAACTCAGTGGAAGACGGGGCGGCTATATGATACCTATGGGATCCCTGTGTCGAAGTTTGGGTACCATGGAAACATAAGGCGATTTGATTTAAAGTTTTTTTAGTGTCTTGAAGTGAGAAGACCTTATGCCCAAAGTTTACTAAGGATCTCTCAAATTCAAAGCTATTTTAGTCAAGGCCAACAGGAAAAGACGAAAAGGAAACCTCCAACCTCTTCAGCAGTTGGGCGTAATGTTTCCTATTTCAGGTCACTCATTCTCCTGAGTTTTATTTCTTTGTTTAATGGTGATCTTCAAGCAAGGATAGACCGATCCCGCCAACCCCAGCTCCACCAATGAGAGCATAAAGTTTTCCCCAAAGGAATATGGAGGGTCGTACAAACAAAACTACAAACTTCTCGATTTCAGGGACATTTAAACATTTATTGGCTATTTGTGCCAATGTTCTCCCACGTTACACAAAATAAAACTAAGCCGTATAAAATTTTTAGTAATCGACATTTATTTTATAGCACAATCTCGATTTAAAGTTTTGGCTTTTCCGACGTAGCAACAGTATCTATGGATTGCGGGATTGGTCTATTCTAAGACCAAAGAGGTTTGGAACGGCAAAACAATATCTTATAGCTGAAAAGGTCAATTCCTCCAAGAGAAAGTTTGATTAGTCCTAATGCAGACTTATTTTCCGCCAAAATACCAAAAATTTTTGCAATTATAAACCACGCGAGGATTTTCCTTTTTTAGACTCGTGGTCGGATACATTCTTTCATTCCCATATTCAGACAAGTGGTCTATATTCTGATGGATATACAATCATGTATACATCAACTTGTGGTCTATATTTCATGCGATGAAATCCCCAGTTCATTCACGCAACCCGATGCATGTTCTAAACAGCGTTCGACAAATTGTCCTATAACACGCCTCAGTACAAATCCGATTACTTTACAGGCGATATGAGCATTAGAACTCAGTATGAAGCTCATGTCTTATCCAATAAAAATGTAATATTTGCCCCAAGGAATATTGGATATGCGATCACCGCGCGGTTAATTGAAAGCACACTAAACTACATCACCCGCAGGGAGCCCAACATATCTTAAAAACAGGCCTCTGTGACCCTAGTCTTGAGGCTTAATCATTATAATAGCAGGGAGCTTAATAAACAAAAGAGTACCGAGGGGTAATTAGCTATTTACTGCCGTTCTTACTTATATCCTAAAGCTCCATTTTATAACCCGCCTTGACCTCGACTTTTGGAAAATACCCTGAATGTTTCACCACTCTGCCTTGAGTCTATTTCGATACCAGATGTTTCATTCTATTTTTGACTACCAAATGACTATATTTAGCTAGTTATTCATTCATCAAACCATCTTTCCTCTCCTGTTTCCCTCCACCCCCCCCCCCCTCCCCCAAGAAAAAGAGAGAGAGAGAAAGAGAGAAGGCAAGCGGATTAGTTGCATTCAGGGATTTGTTGGTCTCATTTTTAAGGTTTTTTATTCACAAGTTCCTTCGTGGAAGAAGCCTTGTATCATAGAGAGAGGATTTCGTATGAGTGCGAAAAGTGATATGGCAAATTCGTAACCGTACTTTTGTCTTACCGTATCTTACCGTTCAACTGTCCGTTGTAACGAATTGTGATTGGATTATTCACACCTAAAGCAATGGGAAACCATTTCAATGTTACACTATGTTGTACTGGGCACGGTCATTGCCATACGTTTCCCACTCACACGAAAACCGCCCTGAATTAAAAGTAAAATGACACTCGGTCTAATTTAGAGGAGGCCGGGATCAGATTGGTGCTCCCTGATATGCTGCGTATTTTACAGGGAAGCATTTACCATCCTTGCCAAATATTCCAACACAGATTTGAAACAGCAAATTTATCTAATGACGATGACGCTGACACCAGAGAAAAACGTTTGCGCAGACGTGAATTTTAGTACGTTCCCAAGAATTCAAGAGAGTTTCAGTGTGAAAAGAAATGTTCCTTTTCTCCGAGTATACAAAACATTTCGGTGGTATACCTTTGTGGGACCAAGATATCGTATAGATGAAGAACATATGTAAGAATTAGCATTAAGTTTTAAGAACTGACCTTAAGTTTTGGCATTTTGTGAAGCATAATTGTTAGAAAAGTGCGAAAATAAAATTTGTATATGTTTACAATAGCACGAAGACGTTTTCGGCTAATTAGCATACAGACTATGAGCATGCGCAGACGTTTTTTTTCTAAGTGCCTACAAACTTCATTCTATGTCACCAAGCAACTGTAGATGCATCTGATGACGACACTCGCTCGAACGAAATAGTGTCGAGTCCGGTAGCAGAATTACCTTGCGTAACGATGGAGAGACGAAAACAAAAGCCAATGATGATGACTAAATAAAAACTATTGGGCAGTAATGCACTAGTCAATTGAAACCAACATCCCCCGGGCCAGGGCGGGGAATTGATGCTGCGAGACCGGGGATCTTAACACGAATACACGAGGAAACGAGAAATTTAACGCGTACTTCAACAGTTTCAGGGGCGTATCTAGGGAGGTCTTAGGGTGCCCATGAGTCCCCCCCCCCCCCCCCCCCCCCCCCCCCCACACCCTAGTGTTTTTTTTTTTGGTGTTTCGTGGCGCAGAGAGCTGACGGGGTTTTTCATGTTTGTAGGTCGTCCTCCCGCGCC
>JAAAQI020164004.1:8277-24471 GCA_011800005.2 Stichodactyla mertensii | reverse complement strand
TATGGATTCTAAGTGAACTAAAAATAAATAAAATCTTTACATTTTGCAGTAATAATACTTGATTCTTTAGAAAAAGAAATAGAATTTAAAATCTCTTTGTTCTTCTTAAGCTTAAGTTTAAATAAAGATAAACTTGTAGAACCCTTAATATGGTCAGGAAGAAAATTCCAAGCAATGGCGGCCCTATGTTTAAAAGTTAGTCTACCAATTTCAGTCTTAGGTCTAGAGACTTTAATATTAAGCGATTTTCTCAAATTATAGTTAATATTAGACTTATCTATCAGGGTGTTGAGATGGTCAATGTTGAGACCATAGTAAGATCTATAGGTCAGTACTAAAATTCTTTTGGTATAAAAATGAGAGATAGGTGCCAGCCTTTAAGCTTCAAAATATCATCCATATTAATCTCTCCTTGTAAATTATGAATTATCTTAGCTGCTATTATGTGAATACATTCTAACTCTTCCACCAGGGCTGGGGAACATGAACCCCAAATTGCTATACCATACAGTATACTTGGGATAATAATAGTTTACCTAAAACTTCTTGTCAGCTTACAACATCCACATGTGACATTGTTTTTCATGTAGATAGGCCATCCATAGGCAGCCAGAGCATAGTTCATGTAATATGCAATATCTTTGTATTGAAGTAGTTCCTCCTGTGAGAAAAAAATAACATTAATACATGCATCAATAACCTGAGATTACAACATGTGCTGATATTCTCATTTGATTCATAAAGCAAAAGATGACGCCAGAGTGAAAACTACACATCAAATGATAGACAACAACAACATTTAATTTCAGCATATTTCCCTCTGTGGATTAGTGTCAATCTGTATGTTGCATTCATCTGACATGCCAAATATGGTTTTAATGCATGCAATTTTTTCCAATTTTTTTTGGTTTTATTTCGTCAACATTAAAATTATAATTGCTGGTCATCATTTTTCTCATTTCATGATGATATCTATTGATCTGAAAGCTCAGAGATCTAGTATTGTAAAAATTATTAATGTAGAGGAAACTAAACTTTGAAGACTAATTTTATTGTTTTTACTTATCTTGATATTTTTCTGTCATCTGAATACCAAAAGAACATAATTATATATATCCAGTGATTAATTAAATTCTGTTTATTCAATAGTTTTACCTTACAATCAAGTCTTAGAGTTTGGGCATTACTGGTACGTTGATACCTTAGAGATGATTTTTTCAGAGGAACACCATCCTGAAAAGAGACAGAAAAAATGGTACTAACTCATAGCGCTTACACTGTACAGTATGCAGTAACAATGAAATGACCTCCCATTGTGCGTAGTTATGGCTAAAATAAAGTATGGCACTGCCCACTCTTACAATATCCACTCACTTGAGCTTATCAATACTGATAATCTCATTAATGTATCAATCTCATTAATGTATCAATCTCATATTGCTACTGTATGGGCCTTAATCATATGGCAGTAATGTTTATTCCCAAGTGGACAAAACCTTTGTACATGCTTGGGTGCTTAAGGAGAAACAGGCATGAGGCCATGCAGGGGAAACATAGTCATGTACTGTTTCAACCAAAATGCATGGCTGCTGTGTAATTAAAGCCCATTGGCAATCACCTGATAAATTTTAATCAAATTAAGTATTCTACAAGTAAATCTACTAAAAACAAGTGGAAAATGATAACATAAAATTAGTTGTGATATTTTACATACAGTAGTCATTTCATTAATTCTTCTTTCTTCTAAAGCTCTTTCTAGTTCTAATGTTTCTTGGTATTTCTGGTATCGTCTCAATAGAACCAGACCTGAAGCAAAGTCTGAGGGAACAACATCAAGATCCTGGAAGTATTCTGATAAGGTTCTGAATAAAGAAAAAAATAAATGTTCTTCTTACTAAATATGGATGTATGTGATTGTAAAAACACTGCATCTCATCAGGCTGTCTGTTTATATTTCCTAAATAAATTTTAATATTCAATAAGGTACATTAGGAACATGCTTTGTATCACTTAATTCTCTCATCTTGAGCATTATTGATATCCAATTATTATACAATGTACAAAGTGCAGTTTCAAGAAATACTGTATCCAATAACTCTCCATAGAAGAGAGTTCCCCTAAACATAGATACCTCTTATTATTCATGATAGGAGGCATGAGGTTCACACTATAGAGCAGATTTCGTATGACTGTGAAAAAGTCGCGGCATGAACACGGCGCGGACACAGTCAAGGCATGGCAAGAAACTTTGGAGTTCTAGAAAACATCACGGTCACGGCAAGGCACACTTACGGCACTGACCATGCCACGACTTTTTCACAGTCATGCGAAATCTGCTCTAATGGCACCAGTTTTTTCCCACTGCCTTCATGGCCCAGGTGCATATAAGTGTGCATGAGCCATAAGAAAAGTGGAAAAACACAAGCTTAAGATCCCATAACTTACGTACAGTAGTAAGGACTGAGCAAAGATAAGGTCGACTTGGTCATCTGTAACTTATTAGTTATGGACTGAAAATTGACCAGTAAGAGTGTGTGAAATTACCTTGCCAATATGATAATAGATCATCATTACATGTAAATTAATGATTGATGTACTTCCAAAACTTTATTTTGAAGTGCCTGCTGGTGTAATTAATTTTTAGTGTTGACCAGTGTTACTTGGAGTTACAATTTTAAAATAATGCTAGCAGCTAAGACCAGATATTATTATACACTAGTCACATGCACATACCTCCCAATAAATACATAGACATTCTCATCACCCTGTCCTTCACCTCGGCAACAAAATGCATAGCGAAAACATCCTTGCCAACGCCGCTGATATTTTTGAGTGATGTGCAGCTTGTAATTCTGTGAGCCATCAACAGAATCCACGCAATAGCCAGCATTTTGTGCCTGTTGCATTTCAAACCAAGTTTGTCCAGCAGTATCAAATGTACATAAAACAATAACGGCAACAATAAACAGAAACATCCAACTGAATACCACCACTGCTTTTGCAATGTATATTTCAACTGTCATTTTACAAGACACGGTGTCTAGCCATACCCATTTAATTCCTACTGACAGCCATGCTAATTCAATAATTGAGAGCATTAGACGCACATAGAGAAGAGAAGGAATAAGACTCCTTGGTTCTGTGTCCATTATTGAACCCTTCCCACTCATCCAGGCAATTGATATTTCCATTATATTAGTTGCAAATAGTAATGCTAGATAACCTCCTATGTAGTAGTCTATAGTTTGTTGACACAAATGTTCTTCTGTTGCATTAGACCAGTGATTATGATGCATTCCATGATGAACACCAAGAGACACTGCAAGTATAATCATCCTAGAAAAGAATTAATAGAATGAAATATTAGAAAGCTGCAGGGCACTTGATAATAAAACATACAAGTCAACTGACAGGTATTACATGTACTAAAAGTGTGTTTCTTTATTAGTCTTTTACAGTGTTACAGTAATGTTAACAGATCAGGTTTTTTCTAACAAAAAGCTAATACTAATTCATATTTTTCCTCAAAGCTAACATTTTAATTAAATAGATAAACTGGTCTTCTGCCAACTAAAAATGAAGTAATATATTAAAATTCACAATATAAATAGTAATTATCCATCGTACATGCATGTAGTGTTGGAGAGACCATTAAAAATCCAGACTTCCTGAGAACTCCATTGTGGAGCATTATATAGCTATAGGCAAGGGATTAATCTAAGCCTGGCAATAGAATAAAAGTACAGTATTCCAGTACTTTATTAAAATTTTTGGGAACCTGAAACTTCCCAGTTTGTGGTTAAGGCAGGTACCATGCACAATTTTACCATGTTTGCAGAGATGTTTTTGCTTTGTCTCACAGAGTTCAACAGACTAATGCGAATATTTTCTGGAATCTCACATTACATGACTGTACGAAAAGTTTCACAATATTTTTCTCTACTTTTTCAGTCATTAAGGATAGCTGCATGTCTGAAAAGTCTGTCCTGTAATTTAATATAATTATACAGTCAGTAGTTAATAACAATTATCAAACTATAAATGCACATCTTCAATGTGGAATCCAGCTGCTTGGAATCAAAGTGACAGGAGTCCATTTCCATTGGTAACTTTAAAATATGTATTAAGTGAAATATGAAATTTGATGATGAAAATTATGGGTAGAATCATATTTAAGACAACGTTTCAGTGTCCTCATGACACCATCTTCAGGTCAAAATATAACATTTAGCAGATAACAAGAATATTAATGTTCAAGTTAAAAGTTCCTAAAGGCTAGGTGAAGAGTTTTGCTTTTATCGAGTCATGAGGACACCAAAACGTTGTCTTAAATATGATTCTACCCATAATTTTCATCATCAAATCGATAACATTATCATGCCTGATAAATATGAAATTGTGGGGAAAATTCCAAATTAGAAGGAAGTTAGTTGTTTAATTACATCATGTGAATTCAAAATATATATTAGTTGATATTTGTCTGTACCACAAGCAAAGTTTCA
Source organism: Stichodactyla mertensii (assembly GCA_011800005.2). Classification (NCBI taxonomy): domain Eukaryota; kingdom Metazoa; phylum Cnidaria; class Anthozoa; order Actiniaria; family Stichodactylidae; genus Stichodactyla; species Stichodactyla mertensii. Next base: position 19,969 of record JAAAQI020164004.1, on the reverse strand, counting down.
CTTCAAGTGGCACTGTTAGTAAATGCTATAGCATTTAAAAAACAAAAAATAAAAAACAACACATCATCTCACTTTTAGTAATTGAGTGCCAGGATCAAAATACTTTAATATCATCTATATTTTTCATCTTTAAAAACTGATATCTTCACATGTGAAAATAACACCACCATTAAATGAAGCAATGAAGTTTGTTCATCTACATTCATTTACGTTAAAGGGGCACTTGGACGAAAATTGTCCAAGATTTAGTTCAGCTGAAACTTCACTGGAATAAATATTTAAGGGTCTAGTAATCACCAGTTAAATTTTTTCTTGATATTCCAATGGGTGAAGCATTATATTTTTATGAATTTTTAACCATATTACATAGGCACTTGGAGATATGAATTTTATCTTCTCATGTCAAAAATCTTTCAGGAATGAGTACAGCGAGATCTTTTTAACACTCAAAGATAAAATTCATACCCCCACATGCCCATGTAATATTCTCTATTCCATTGTTAATAATAGGATTAACATAACTGTCAGCAAATGGAAGATAATCAATAAAAGACAATGCTTGGAACAGAACCATTATGAAAAATCTTCAAAAAAACATTGTCACAAGTTGAAAGGAATTGCTTAATTTCAGATTTTGAAATATATCTTAACTAAAGGCCAGAGTAAATGAATAAAATTCTTCTGAACTGAAAGTTTGAATAATAAATGTTTTTATGTAATTTTTAAGTTAGAATTATTATATTGCAAGTAGAATAATCATGACATTTGTGGACATTTTTTGTGATTCCTTAAATTTTTTAAACAATGCTATTTTTACATGGAACTTTGTGTTTACTGATACGATATTTCTGATTGTGTTTTATCAAGCAAAACTATCTTCAGTATTACAGCTGCTCACATCTGTTTTCCCTCCATTTTACTGAAAAAATGAAACAATCAGGCCAAAAAAGTTTTAATTTGACATGTATGTTCCTGTTAATCCTATGTTAGTAGATCTATAGAGTTGTATTGGTTCTCTCCTATCCTTCAAGGATTTTTCTCCAGATTCTCCAGTTTTTCATCTCTCCACAAAAATCAACTTCTATATTCCTATTCCATCTTTGGGATTCACCTTAGATTTGAGCCTAGCTCTGTAGTGAATGACCCACATTGTTTCACAACAGTGAAAAGCCTTTCAAAGTTTTTTTGGTATATTTAAATTTAAAGTTTTTAATTCACAGACACCTCAAAAAATTTAGGTTTGTATACAGTGTACATTTTAAAAAGCTCTCTCTAACAAATAAACTGTACACAATATCAGTGCCGTCAGAATTTTATTAATGAAACAGAAAAAAATGTGATCTGTTTTCACGAGAATTCCTTTAGTCTGCAGTGTCATGAAACAAATACTTTGAAAAGTAAACAATTTGAAAGCAAAATACATAATTTCAAATGCAAGCCTATAATTTGAGACAGTATACATTGGTATCATTAACATTTTAACACCAATCACATTTTAGTAAAAATAAACATTAACAGTAATATGCAAACACTAGAATGGAATCTTAAATTTATCCATAATTCATCAAATGTGGACCTAAAATAACACCAACATAAAGCATCATTAATGACAAACAAACACTTCACACATGCACAATAAACCATTTTGTCACAACTGCTAGTTTTCCATTATATTTGAACGCTGTAACAAAAAAGTGAATAATAGTTGAACCATCATCAATATCTACTAAGTTAGAATGATATGCTTTGACATCTTGCAGGAATATGAAATCCAACCCACGGCATTAGCATTTCGTTGTAAGTCTGCCCACAACTAATTATATTCTACTGTATGGCAGCTGAATATTGATATTCGGCACGTGACATCTATGAAAAATGTCCTCATTTTCCAATCTAAAGTGTACTTCATCCCCTATTTTACAACTATAGTGTAATAGAATCCATTGGCATATCTGAAGAGGGCTTTTATAACAATGAATTTTAAATCACCCATGATTAGACAAGTAACCACAGAGACAGTGAAGTCTTGAATATTTTATGGTCTCAACTTTGCATATAGTTTACAAGAAAACAAAGAACCCACATGCATATTGTAGCATAAACTCAGAATCATTAAGCTTCCTCTATTTAAATCTGGATATTAAAATTAATCCATATAAAAGATATAATGTGGAGCATGTAGATCTCATAAATATCATAACAAATTAAGCCATTTTTTGACTTTCTGAAAGGAGAATATGAATTGATTTAAATTCAAAGATGCTCAAAAAAACACGATTGACATATCAAGTTAAGTAATATAGAACAGAATATATACCAAGGCAAATATTTCAACACATGACTTCCAGGCTTTAATTGAAACAAGAAATACGAAAAATATTCAAATATAACAAAGACAACGACGGCAGTTTTCCATTCGTTTAATTGAGGTTAGGAAATTATTTTAGTTTACGAGCAAGTGAAATTTTGTATATCATTCATCAAGAATATATCCTTAGGATAACATTATAGACAGAATTTAAACACGAATATGGCCCTGAGAATTCATACTTGAATGATTTTTATAGTAAGTCAGTCGCTTTAAATGAAGACAATATTCTTGAATGAGCAATTTGGTTTAACGTAAACGTAAAAATTGTAAAGATTCCTAAGCTTTTACTTACCAAAGTCCACGAACAACAAAAGCAGTAGAAAAGGGAATGACAAAATCATCACTGGCTACCATCCATCTTCTTCTAAATACTACTATTCCTGGCATATTTTTTCGGTTCTTCCCTTAAGAAAAATTAATATATCTTCGACCTACACGTGAACGAAGAAGAAATAAATAAAGCGCTTGGTTGTCGGTCCAGTTGATAAATTCAATAAAATCTTCCGATATCTTGAAGGTTATCCATTATTGAGGAGACCAGTAATTTGGATTATTGAAATAATCATCTTAGGAATAGTAAGAGATATAATTCGGAAGAAAAGAATGGAGAAATTCCGGTGATTTTAGTGGGAAATTAAGCGTCGAGACAGGTACAAAGTATAAACAAGCTGTCATATAAACAATGCTACGCGTACTCTCGACGATTAACCGCTGATATCCCGTAAAAATCCCGCGGGATTACCCACTTTTCATTTTATTTTCATTTTTCTTTTATTTCCTCGATTTTTTTTTTTAAGAAATTCACAAGGTGAAAAACGAAAACTTTTAATATAAAAAAAGAATGCGCATTTTCTATCTAAGTAAAATGAATGACAGTAATATCATCACAAAAACTAATAAATTGTTTTTAATTGCTCGATCATCTCATTACGAGTAAATCCAAGCAACGGTTCTTAGGTTAAAGAATGAAAGAAATACGACTGCAGTGATTTTGGTAATAATGTTTTGTTTTCAACCTTTTGAAGTTTTTTTACATACTGCGAATCTACCGCGATAAGCAGTATTTTTTAATATTTGTTACCTTTAAAAATACATGATTAAACAAACTCTTTATCTTTTTGAAACTGTGTTTTTAGGCGAGTTATTTAAAGATGTTTTATAAATGTTTTATAAAATCCACTATAGTCACGTGATCCTTCCTTATCAAATCATTATAACAATCTTGGATTGTGATTGGTCGATAGCAAATCGCGGTTGAAATTCAAATTTGTAATAAGAGAGAAGAGTTCGGTAAAAGTCGAAAGGAAAAGATGTAAGAAACGTTGTGCTTTTCTTGGGCCGTTTTCTGTTCAAGCTTGCATTCTGCTTTCGTCTTGGTGTGAGGATACTTGATTTTTGGTTTACTACAAGATCAAGCATTGAAATCGAGAAATTTCTGGGCGGTTTGGATGAGACAGCCCACAATTGTTTGGGTCGACCGGAAAACGAACGCCTTTTACTGACTTTGAAATTCGTTTTTGGTATCTGTATTCTGATTAGAGCGTTAGGATTTGGACTTATCTACACCAGGCAGTTATTACAAGACATTGTGGTCTAATCACGGCTGGTGATTTAGGAATAATTGCCTCGGCTCTTGTTTGGCAAACTCGATCGTTACCTCGTGGTCTTCTTGTGTTGTTAAGTCACAAATAAACTAATGGCTGATGCTGTGACTCATAATTCAGTTCTTGGATATTCTTTACATCAAAAAACCACCCAGTTGATTGAAGATTTCATAAAGAACGTTTTGGATAATGATTTTCAATACCTGGACGAAATTCTCGCTGAGGTTAAGGAGCATTTTGGAAGGTAGGTAAAAGAGTGTTTTTGATAGTGAAGCTTCCATAGACCACATTTTAATAAGCTTATTGATTCAAAATGCTCAAAATATGAGTTACTGATTGCTTCATCATATATTCGGAAGAATTCATAGCAAAAGTATATTATTTAGTTCATCTATAATCTTGTTTTTAGGCGAGACAGTGTAGCGCTTCTGCCCAAAACACCATGTATGAAAAAAGGTAAACGCAAACGTGTTGAAAGAAGTCTTGACAATTCTATTGAAAGTCACTCCAATACAACCCCTGAAAAGGGCCAATCGAAAGTCAAAGCAGATTCACTAGGAACTCCAGATAGCAAAAAACCAGCTATATCCCATGTAATAGCTCAGTCTCCAACAGAAGTCCCTGATACAAAACAGCTTGCCAATGGAAATGGCCGGCTGACCCGAACTAGAGCATCCAAGAATAAAAAACTTGATGAAGACCTTGAAGTTAGCATTCAGGAAAAAGGGAAAGCTAGAGGTAAAGGTTCAAAGAAGCAGTCAAAGGGGTGTAAACGACAGGTAAGAGGAGGGAAAAACAGCTCAAAACAAGTAAAGACTCAAGATGAGGCAGACGATACGGCTGAGAAAGAAGCTATTCCAAAAGGACCAAGAACAAGGAATAAAAGGAAACAAGATGAAGCAGAAGTTCCTGTCACTCCTGTTAAAATGTCCTCCATTCAAGATGATTCAGAAAAACATTCACTGCAATGTGTGGCAAAGAAATCCAAGTTATCTGTTAGCCCTGCTAAATATAAGGAAACACCATTACCTGTTGAAGTTTTCATTCCTGAAACCCCTATCGTGGAGCCTCTTTCCAAGGAAATGTGCAATGAAAAGCCTTGGGCTGCCAAATCTTCACTCCAAGAAGTTTTAACACCAACATCAGTAGCTGAACCACATGAAATTGAATCCAGTGTTACAGAGGGAGAAAAAGAGAATGTCATAACTAATCCTGTGGTTATCGTAGAAGCTATAAGCTATGAAAATCAAGAGCAAGTCAATAAAACACCAGAACAAGAGCGCCAAGAAAAAGTGATAAGTGAATCAACTGTTTCATCTACAAAGAAAATTAGCAACAAAAAGACAAGATCCAGAAGTAGCAGAGGCTACAAAAGAAAACAAGATGATGACAAAGAAGTTGTTCAAGATTCTAGTGTGATCTCATCAATTAGCACCAATAATGAAGTAGAAATTGAAGAAAGTGTACCAAAAATCCAAAAGGTGGAGCATTCTGATTCAGATGCAGTTGTTAGTTCTACAGTTGACTTGCCAGATGAATCACAGAGGAAAAGCATTCGTCTTTCTAGAAGCACCAGAAGATCTGGCAGACTGTCAGTTCAGGCCACAAAAAAGCAGAGAAAATCCAAAATCAGAAAAAGCAGGAGCTTGGTAAAGAGTTCAGTCATGCTCAAGTTATCATCAAAGAAAATCATGCCAAGGCTAACTCCTAAAAAGCATGATGATGCTGTTGCTGATGATGCAGAGAGTCTCAGTAACTCCAATGAGCTAAATAATGTGAAGGAAAACTTATTTGAAGATGAGGAAAACAATGATAAGGAAGAGACAGTGCCAGTTCCAGAAATTTGTGAAGTACATTCCTCTACTCCTGTGAAGACAACCGATAACGATTCTGCTGAAGAGAATGATGACATAGATGAAGCTGAGAATGAAGAATTTCATGATGCAGCAGAGAATATTGATGAGGAGATTGATGGGGCGGATTATCATGATGCCCCTGAAACCACTGAAGAGACTGATGATCAAAAAGATGTTATATCAAGGTAGTTATTCATTAACCTATTGCAAAGCTTTATTAGAATAAGATTAATATAGAGCAGTTTTGGTATACGATAAAACAATGGGAAGCCAATTCAGTGTCATGGCAACCATAGAGCAGATTTTGTATGACTGTGAAAAAGTTGCAGCACGAACACGGTCAAGGCGCAGCAAGGCACTTCAAAATTCTAGAAAACATCACAGTCGCGGCAAGGCATGCTTACGGCACTGACTGTGGTGTGACTTTCATGGTCGTACAAAATCTGCTCTACTGTGAACATGCAGTAAGTCAATGCCAAAAACCACTCTAATAGCAGTTATTCTGTAATTAACATTATTAAACCTCTCACCCTAATGAACAACAAGTCAATAGAGCTTCAGGAATCCAACCTGTGACCTTGTGAATACCAGTTGGATACTCTAGCACTGATCTACAGAGACTCACATGGTAATGGTCACTTTACTGAATTCCCACATGTATATGGCCTTCAGCCTGCATTAACTGCTGAGATTGAAATATCTGAGACATTTTTAGTGACTTTTTTCCTTTTTTTCAGACCTGCAACACGCTCATCATCAAGAAATCAAAACAGGGACTCTCAAAGTAGTGACAATGGTGATCAGTCCTTGTCTAGTGAGTCGGGAAGCAATCTGAGTCAATGTTCTGAGAATGAGGCAGAGAGCAAAGGCCCCCAAAGCAGTAAAGATACAAACCCATTTAATATGGGGCCACTTAAGGTATGTGTTGTTTCGTTAGCAAAGTCAAGTCAGTCCTGAAGCATGGTTTAAATTTTAGCTTTTCAGTTTGATAATGGATTTTGTATCCTTGAGGCTTGATCTTTCCAAAGGCTGTTTTAAGATATTAAAAATATTCACGTATGATAGGTACCATGTATCTCCTACCTCTGAATTAAATTACTTGAAAATCATGTCAACCAGATTTTTTTAATCAACATGACGGACGTGGCATCATTTGCACAAAAGGGGGACAATCTTTTTATGCACAATTTTCTGGATATTTAATATTGACTGTCTTATTTGAATATTCAGGTTATCAAAAATCCAGCTGGTGTCATTCATTCATTCATCAGGCGAAACACACCAAAGAAAGTAGACAACAAGGTATGTGTATCCTTAAAGTGAGACGTCAATCAAAACATAATATTGGCTACAGTGTAGCTTCTGTTGCTGATGGTTTGTGGTTGCAGCTGTTCCCCCAACGCAGACTGCTGGAAATGCGAGCTAGGTCCAGGGCAGTTCAATGGTGCTGCATATTGCTATATTTTATTTATTCATGTATTTATTTATTTGTATTTACTACCGAATTCACTTAAGTATTCAGTCTAAAAATAACGATCCATTGGATTGAATTTGGATTGATCGAAATGATATATGACATTGCATACTTTTACACACATGGAATGTTGTAGTGTCATTTGAAGTTTGAAGTCTGCAGTTTTATGTCAAAATTTTCCATATTTGGCATAAAACTGTAGAGTTCACACTCGCTACCACATTCTATGTGCGTAAAAGTATGCAATATGTCATTTCAATCGATTCAAATCCAATGGATCGTTATTTTTAGACTTTGAACACTTCAGTGAAGTCAGTAGTATCGTAACATTTGGTTTGTCTCTGATTTTTTAAATTTACAAATACGTTGTTTCAACCATTTACCAATGGCCTTTATTAGTAAAATTATCAGCTTGTGAAACGTCTAATTTGTAAATTTAAAAAGTCAGAGACAAACCAAATGTTACAATTCCCATGAATCCCGATTGCAAATTCAAGATATTTATTTATTTTTAGTATTTTCTATTTCCCTGCCAAAACATTTTTTCTTTTCTCTTCTCTTTTCTTCTTTTCCATTGTTTATTTGATCACCAAGAACGAGTACATTACTTTTGTTTTTGCCATGGTAAAATCAAATTGACATCTTTTTTCCACAAGGCATGGCCTAGTGGATCTGCAGACTACTTTGACAATGCCTATTTAAGGACAGACACATCTTCAGTGGAGAGTCTAATAAATAAATAATTACATAAATAACAAAAAAAAAACAGCGATCGATTTGTTTAATGATGACATTTTTTCTAACAGACCCCCACAAAGAGTACGCTAGATGGCAAACCTTAAAGGTTCACCAGTTGTTTATAACCTAGTTAGCTTTACATATTTTTTATTATTTTATTTGTGAAGGAGAAGTCTCGGATGATGAAAATGGCCATTTTGGAGAAACAAGAGAAAGAAAAGGAGAGAATTGAGCAGCTTGAATTGCTGAAACAAAAGAGAATAGAAGACCAGAAAAGGTATTTGTTTGTTTGTGTGTGTGTTTGTTTTAGTCGAGTAACGTAAGGACATGGGACCTTCTAGACTTCTGCTTCTCAAGTTGCTTTTGAGCCCCAAGATCGTAACGGCTGATGTTGAACCCCTTCTACTATTTTTGCTTGTTTAGCTTACTTTTAAATTTGCTCGCACAGTATGCTTCTTGAATAGGTAATTTTTGCATTGACTGTTGTGGTTGTTTTCTCCTCGTTTATCGCTTAAGGAAACGCCAAGAAAAAGAAAGGAAGGCTGCAGAGCTACGAGCTGCCAAAGCCCGCGAAGAACAGGAGAGAAGAGAACAGATGGAAAAGAAACTGGGGATGAGGAAACAGCTGGAAGAAAAGGCAAGGAAAGAAAAAGAAAAGGAAGAAGAAATGAAAAGAAAAGCTCGTTTACAAAAGAAAGCTGAATTGGATGCTCGTAGAAAGCAGGAAGAAGAGCAAAGAAAGCAAAAGATTCAAGAGAAGGAGGACGAAGCGAGACGCCACCAAGACATGCTTCGAAGGAAAGCAGAATTCGAGGAGCAAGAAAGGCAAAGGAAGATCATGGAGGCAAAGCGTCAACAGGAATTACGAGAACAGGAGCTGGAAAGAGAAAGAGAACAAGAGAAACTTCGTCTTTTAAAAGAAATCGAAGAAAAAGAGCGGAAAGCAAAGGAAGAGAAAGAAAAGGCTGAAAGGAAACTAAGAGAAGAAAAAGAAAAAGAGGAAAAGGAACGGAAGAGAATTGCACAACTCTTAAGGGAAAAAGAAGAGGGCGAACGAAAAGAGAGAGAAAAGAAAGCAAAAGAAGAGAAATGGCGCCAAGAACGCGAAGCAGCTTATCGAGATGAACTTGAGAAAGAAAGACAAAGACAGCGCAAACTCGAAGAACAGCGGATTGCAGAGGAAGCACGCCTAAAACCTTTACAGAGTACGGATTCCTACGAAATGACCCCACCGCCACCCCCTAAGGTTCGCAGCGTAGCATCGTCGGAAAACTACAACATTGATGATATCTGCAGTGATGATTCAACAGACGACGAAGACGCTCCCAAGAAGAGAATACCATCCTGGGCACAAGGAGCGAAACTAAAAGCTGCCCTAATTAACCAAGCCATGGGAAAATTCGATATAGAAGCTATTTTCGGTGGAGTTGAGATGCCTAATCTGGACGAAATATTTACCTACAAGAAAAAGAAGAGGTTTTATCAGCGAACAAGCTCTGCTCATTGGGACTCGCCACCTTTAAGAACACTGAACAGATGAAGTACATTAATTTAGTCTTATTTTTCATGTAACTAAAAGCTAAAATCAAATACGCTTGGGGTCCTCGCTTAAGTTCACGTCATTGCAAAACGGACGATCCCGAAAACTTGTTCGTGTAGATAGCAGCTCATCCCGTATAGTGTTTCAATTTCTTATTTATGTCGAGTCATGCACTAGTCAATCGAAACCCCCGGGACAGGGCGGGGAATTTAACATTCACGGAGTGATAAATTTAGGATTTTGCCCCGTTCCCCGAAAAAGCATTAACCTGTTTAAGTTGTTGCTGTTAAAAACCCCCGCCCTTTCGCGGGGTCGTGGACGGGGATTTAATTTGACAAGTGTATTACTCTCAACCGTTGTGTTTCTTTCCCTAGATACATATCGTTTTTATTTGCTCGTTTGGAATATGATACGGAAAAGGAGTTGACAATACTCGGTTATCACAAGATATCTGTGTAATTTGTTAGGCAGAGGCAAATAATTGATTGCGAGACACTAACGAATCACGATATCTTGTGAGAACCGAGTCCAATAACTGTCTGTATTAAATGTAATTCCTTGCGCACGAGTTCTTTCCCTTAATTTCATTATAACAATGGAAAATCCAAGTGAAAACCAGCCTTTGGACCTTAAAAAAAATAGGACGAAGGAAAAATGCCGTGATACGTATTGCTAGATTTTTTCTGATATTCTGCAGTATTTCATGGTGTATCACAGCCAATGCGGTCTGGTCTTTTATACTCCATATTCAATGTAAATAGTATTGTTTACCACCATTAAATTTTTATCTTATGATCTTTCCTTTCCTTCCAGTGTTTTCCCACCCGCATGGGAACTTTGAACGCACTACCACGCATGTCACCGAAGTGGGTTTTCATGACTGAAAAACATGTCACGCTCACTCATTGAAGCGTATGTAACTTCGCCCACAAACTTGAACGTTTAGCCTACATTCCTTTTCGCACGTGCGGCGCGGCATCCATTTTCGAAATTCGTGCAACAAAGTTTGTGCGGAATGTGAACTTCTTTTGTTAAAGCAACAAAACTCAAAACCGTATCAGTCTATTCTTGATTGGCAGACAAAGGAATGATTCACATGGCGCACGAATTTCGAAAATAGTGGTAAAGCGAAAAGGTCTAAGAGAAAATGGAAGTTTAGATCCATCTAGATATTTATAAATGTTTAGACTTTGAGAAGGGTGAAACCTGCACGTTTGTCGTACAAGACTCACAACTGAGTCATGCTGAAACAGCTCATGTCAGTTTCTTCTATGAAGAATTTGGTCCTTTTTTTTGGTACTCGACTTTGAGACCCCATCCATACTAATGCGTTTTCGTTTGAAAAGGCATACTTTTCGATACGTTTTGGCCTTGCATCCACACAAACGATCGAAAACGCTTTTCTAAGTTGAGACAGTGTGGACGGGCGAAAAAAAGCTGCGAAATCTCGATGCGTTTTCGGCGAGACGAAAGCCTTTCGAAAACGCATTAGTGGGGACGGGTTCTGATTCTCACACGATTCAACGGCAAAGGAATGCCGACCAGAAGTGATAATTTGTGGGCGGAGTCGTAGACGTTTAGGGGCGTGGCCGAAACATGTTTTTCTGTCGTAAAAACCTAATTCGGTGACATACGTAGTAAACCTTTTATCTTTTTCCTTTTATCCGTGAAGATCGGTGCAAATCCTAGAGTATAGGCTAGGTCGGTAGAGTAGAGAACCTTTTATTAACGAGGGTAGCTCGTAATAGCTTAACAGCTAATAAACTGATTATCAGAGTCTGCGAAGAATTCTTTTATAAAACGAACAAATTCAATACGAAGTTAAAAAAAGAACACGCAAGTCTTTCTTCTTAATCTACTAAAAAGATATACTATATTGCTGGGATATTTAGTACTCTCAATGATTCAGCCTTGTAGGTCATTCGTCTCCAGCATCCAGTTACTAATCAACCAATGATGGTAAAGCTCATAGACTAATGCCTGTAGCAGGATGAAATAGGAATATCATGCAATGCTCAACAGCGTGGAGTGCGAGGTCACCACATCGCGGAAAGGAAAGGGGGTTGCCACATCGCGTGGTGGGAAGGGGGTTGCCACATCACGTGGTGG
>JAAAQI020163893.1:0-24488 GCA_011800005.2 Stichodactyla mertensii | reverse complement strand
TCAAAATTGGAAAAAAATCAAGGCCCCCCATTTTATCCCCCCTTCCCCCCCCCCCCCCCCTCCCATAAATAATGAACGGTCCCTTATTAGGAAATACCAAAGCGTTTAAATGAAAGTTCAAGAACTTCATGAAGAGCTCTTAACTCGTTGAGCTGTAAAAACTGTTTAATGTGGAAACAAGGTACTTAGATGCCTTAAACCCACTTGTATCCTAACTTGGGTTGGAGTACTTAACTGTAGGCGAAAATTCTCAGTTCAAAATCTACTGCCAGGAGTTTCTCAAACTTCTTTACACAGACGACTAATTTTCGTACGTCAGTCAATTGAAAAAGCGTAGTCATCGTTGAAATCTGGAGTGAAGTAGGCTTTTATTCTAAGGCAGAGAACGCTTCTAGGAGTTACATCCCTTTGTGGATCTTGAAGTTCTGTTATTTTTCCTGGAATGCGCCAAAAAGCACGAATAAGATGAAAAGCAAAACAAAAAATCAAAACCTTTGACCTACGTAAAATAACAATAATAACCTACGGAAGAAATCGCACGTAATAACTGTGTTGTTATAAGGGTATTTTATAAACACAGAAATTAAAAAATTCAGTAAACATAGTTAATGAGTGTAGTCGGACAGTGAGACTCGCTAAACCTCGTTTGACGTCATTTGATCGCCGGTCATTTTGCTTCTTAAATCTCTTTGAATTCTCTTTCCATGGTATAAAATAAATTTTAAAAATTTATCAAAGAGACCTTTGTACCCTTTTTATTGCAAATTTAGACAGTAAATATTTATTGAATTACTAATATAAAGAGCTGTACTGGGTTGGGCTACAATTATAAGATGAGGTCATGAAACCTTACGACCGGTAGTGTGACTCAAATCACAGTAAAGCCGATATCATTACTACAGTAGTACGTCACAGATTGTAAATTCCTTTTTTCTTGCACGGCACCGTGACAAACAAGATTAAAAACAATTCAAATTATTGTTATTCTACCACTCCTCGCGGATCAATAATGTAAACAGAACTTCAGAATCGTTTTATACATCACTAACAGTGAGACAGTCAAACACTAATAGTTCCTTTAGAATTTCCTCGATATTTTGTCACATAGATAAGTGAGGTTAAAGTATCGTGTTTTAACATAAATTCAGCAACCTCAAAAACCAGAACGTTTCACGGTTTACGCATTTTGTACTAACAGGAACAAGTTTGGGGTGGTAGTGTGAACATGACTCGGAAGGACGTAACGCCACTTATAACATCAACAAGTCGAAAGAATTGCCCAGAATAATTATGTCATCTGACAGCTAACTTACTTGCATTGCGTAAAAAATATAATAGTTCAAGTATCGTATTCAACAGAACCGCAACTCAGCTTACGAAACATTTTTCTAGTTTCACAAATAAAACTTTTGCTGCTCGAACTTGAAGGTTAAGAATAAAGGCGAAGGTACTATTTAACCGGAAATACGTCTTTATATTTATTATCATTCCAAAAAGATAGCCAAGTTGATTGTATTAGGACTCTATATATGGTTTCGGCAAGGCTATATAACCACCTCCATGAGTCCATGTGACGCGGAAGGGTTTGAGTTGCGGGTTTTGTCTTTTAGTTCGTTAGCGGAAAGGGACTTCCGACTAAACAACCTCGCCTTCCTCACTAACGTCACAACTCACAAACGAAGTGGGGATATAAGAGGGCTCGCTGAGAGCTGGAATTCACAAGTTTCGGAAAGCTCTACTACGAGTTAAACCGGTCCGCAACAGGCAACAGTTTGTAAAAGTGCCAGTGTACTTATTGGTGGTTCGTGATGATGAACGGGATTGCTCAACTATCGTTTTTAATTTTGAGTTGTTTTACAATTGCTCAAGTATCCGGAAAAGCTGCCATCAAACCAAGCGACGTTGTGGTAAGTTCATTTTTTTATATCCTAAACGAATTGTTCCACTTTAAGGCTAATTTTGTTCCTGAAATTGTCCTTTTTCAGAATTATCTCACAACGTATGGCTACCTCAAAGCTATGGACCCGACAAGTGGACACCTAAGAAGCAATGAAGAGCTTCATCAAGCTGTGAGGATGCTGCAGCGCATGGGAAATATCCCTGAGAATGGAAAGCTAGACGATCCTGAACTGCTGAAACTGATCGGTACTCCCCGCTGTGGGGTTTTTGATGTGGGCCCCGCTGACAAGGCAAAAAGAAGGAGACGACGCCGATATGTCCTTCAGGGGTCAAAATGGCTAAAAAACGTAAGATTGAACTGTTAGAAAATCCTATTGAAATTCAACATGTGTAAAATATTGAGGGAAAGCCTTTCAGCTCGATCTTTGAGTAACTGAACTATAGAAGACGAAAGCACCATGCAGAGGATTTCCGGACCTTTTAGTTTGAAAACAATGAGGAACTCGTGCAGGAAACACGTACTGCCCAAAGCAGAATGAAATTAATTACTGAAGTAAATTTAAGTCCAAACTTAATTTTTTTTTTCTCAAGCTTTTATTACTTATTTACTGAGTGTTATGAATCTTATCTTTTTTAGGATTTGACATACAAAATTCTGAACTACCCTTCTAGTGACAAGGTGACAAAGAAGGAAGTCAATGATACGATACGAGATGCGTTCAATGAATGGGCCAAAGTAACACCTCTCACGTTCACCAAGATCGACAGCGGCAAAGCAGACATCGATGTGTTGTTTTCCAAATATGATCATGGTGATGGATATCCATTCGATGGTCGCAGTGGAACACTTGCACATGCCTTCTATCCGCAAGACAACTCTCAAGGTAAGGAAATCACAGCTACTATTTTCCGTCCGTCCGTCGGTCCGTCTTTCTGTTTGGGTAAATGACTGATGAAAAAGTCAGTGTGCCCTTGTTTGTCTGTCTGTCTGTTTATTCATAGAGGCGTGTGTGTGTCGTACGTTTTGCCGGTATCGACGCTTATTGAATTACAGTGCGTTTTCACGAGACCAACTTTTTAGGTTAACATTCCTCCTCAAGGTGTTTTGTTTACCGTCCCAGTTAACATAAAACCAAATTACTCATCCATAGATATCTATGGTGACGCCCATTTTGACGATGACGAACCGTTTACACTAAGAACCAACTCTGGAGTCGACCTATTTTGGGTAGCAGTCCACGAATTTGGACACAGTTTGGGTCTTGATCACTCACGTCATCTGGATGCCATTATGTATCCATTCTATCGAGGCTACAAACCGGACTTCAAGCTTCATGATGATGACGTCAAAGGAATGCAAGCTCTCTACGGTAACGTCACTTCCTGTCTTTTAATCGCTGCACGGACACATGGATAGCTTGACCACTGCCTCTCTTATACTGACACTCTCGCCTTCGCATTTATAGTTTCTTTCATTCATTTATCATTCTACTTTATTCATTTCCACATACTTATGGAATTTTTTCCTTTGGTTTCTGCAGGTCGCCGACAGCCATCCTCACGACCACCCACCCCAAAACCCACCCCTCCAGACCGTGTCACCCCTTCACCTCACACCCGCACCGAGGCTCCAGGGGTCCCCGATAAATGCTCAAGTTCCATGGATGCCTTTGTCACGACCGAAGCCGGATATACCTATGGTTTCAAGGGTGACTACTTCTGGCCCATTGCTGAGAGTGGTGCTTGGACATCGGCTTTGAAGATCACTGACTTCTGGCCTCTGGTAGAAGGCAACGTCGATGCTGCCTTCTTGCGCCGATCAGACAAAGTCAACTTTATCTTCAAGGGAGACAAGTAAGTTTTCCATGATCTGTTGTCCATTAAAAAGTATTTCGTATTAATGGGAAGTGATACGGCAAGTTCGTAGTCGTGCTATAGCTAATACTTTAAATTAGTATTACTTAACCGTAATTCACACGACATGGGAAATCATTTCAGTTTTGATGCAGTCAGCAACGTAAATTTCCCACTCATACGAAAGTCACTAGATTCAGATAAAGCTATCAAAGGGGGTATGGGGGTCAAGAATGACTCGAAGAAATGGCTGTAACTAGGAAGAGGAGAGGTGTTGGATCGAGCCTGAGGGGAATTTAGGAGCAAACGACAGATGTCACCATTATTGGTCCCAATATTCTCTGACTCTAGAGTCTCTTGAAAACGTCTTTGGTCATGCCACTCAATTCCACTCATAGATTTAATATTTTTTCTATTAATTCTTCACAAGGTTTTGGATGCTCCATGACCGTACAGCACTAAAATCAACTGCTCTCTCTATCACCGACCCTGAACTCAACCTTCCAATTGAACTCGCCAACATGGACGCTGCCTTCCAGTGGGGCCGAAACAACAAAGTCTACTTCTTCAAAGGGGAGAAATACTGGAGGTACGACCCCGATAGGAAAAAGATTGATATCGGATACCCCAAAATGATTGCTGAGGAGTGGAGGGGAATCGTGCCTAACAATGTTGATGCTGCTCTTCAATGGCAAAACGGAAGAACTTATTTCTTCAAGGGATTGGAATATTTTGCCATCGATGATTACACCCTGGAAGTCGTCAAGGCCGATGTTCCTTACCCTAGAAAGATTTCTACCTATTGGATGGGTTGCAGCCCTGAAGGACTCATTGGAGGAAAAATCTCTCCTGTTGAAAGCTCAACCACCATGTTCCTCCCAAGTCTAGTGGCGCTCGTTTCAAGCATCATCTTAACGAAATTATTCTAGATTATAAACACAGAATAGAAACAGATCGATGGGTAAAAAGAAAATCTGAATTATTATGGCTTTAGAGGTAGGAGCAATTTCATTTTAGCCTGCTAGTACTCACCACATAGTTTTCTATATATTTTTAAAACCTTCCACGAACATACAGCATAGTTTGAAAAGTTTCAGATAAAGCTGCCCAATCTTAGATAAAATTATTGATTTGATATCTCTTTCTAACGGAAAAAAAAAAAAAAAAAAAAAAGAAAGAAAAAAACCTCGTATTCCGAAAGTAAGTCTTGTATCATAAGATTAATTATGCCTTATGCTTTATTTATTGAATTGTACAAATAATAGTAATTTATTATTTATTTTGTCTTTTAAGAGTTTTATTCTTTACAGATAGTGATTTAATAATTTATATCGAAATTTAAAGTATATCTTTATGGTTGTTGAAGTTCAACATGAGTTTGGATTAAAAATTTTTCATCATAATATATCATGATTTTGTCGTTAATATTGCCGCTTGCCCTTGTAGCCTGTCTGCTTGGCTTGCTTCAAAAGTGAAGGGGTTGGGGGTGTTGTGGGGAGGGGGAGGGGGGGGGGGGGAATGGGATGGGATAGGGGTCGGTGCACAGGCAGCCCAAGCGGATGAAACCTTCGTGAAGGTTTCTTCGGCAATTAGGGATGAGTGAGATAGCAGATCCCGAAAATCTCAACAAATAAAGCTCAGAACGCCGTGAAACTTTGCCAGATAATAAAATAAGACACGATTATAATACAATGGACAGGGGAAAACGATTTTATTGATATTATCTTTAGATGTCTATCTGCTAGCGTGCCGCGCACATCGCCGAGAACAGCCTTCCCAAAGCACTGCTTGGGCTGCCTGTGGTCAGTGACTCAATATAGAAGACCCGCAGGAGCATCCAGTTTAACCTCTGGGCTCCCAATATGAAGTGGGAGGGGGATTGGTCATAGGGCTGGTCATAAAGTAAAGGGGGGGCTGGTAAAAGATGGATGGGTCACAATAGTTGAGAAAGTGAACACTGGTCAAGGGTGGTAATCACTTGTGGGCCATGTTAATTGTTTGGATGCATTTAAAAATTTGGAATTTCTAAATTTCCAATCCACTTTTCCTCCCTTCCGATAAGAAATGAACGGTCAAAAAAGGAAGTAAACTTGGGCTGATCGGGAAAATGCCCTAGCGGTCTTCCTGTGGTGTTCTACCACAGGTAGCCCGCAGGTCAAGCGATCGCGAGGTTACCAAATATCGGAGTAAAATGGCGACGTGGCAGAGATGAAGGTTTGGATATAACATCATAATTGAGCGCTAAAACACTCCATTCCTTCATTCTACCGTTGATCTCTCATCACTGAAACGAAGATGGGTCTTTGTAAATGCCCCAAGAAGAAAGTAACCAACCAGTTCTGCTTTGAACATCGTGTAAATGTGTGTGAATTTTGTCTGGTGTCAAACCACTCTCGGGTGAGTTAATGAAAGCTTTTTCATTCATTTTTGTGATCTTTATTTCAGTCTTTACGATATTTGGCCAAAACTGGAGCTTAAGCAGTTTTTCAATAGTACCTGGAGAAGCTTTGTCATTATAATTACAGGATTCTGCCTTGTATTTTCTATATTTCATATCAGTTTCCACTATCAAATGTCGTACGAAAGTTATCTCTGCTTTTGGTATGAAGCATTTTAGCTATAATTTATCGAAATACGAATAAAAGCTGCAGTTATTTAATTTAAAATTGTATGTGTTTCAAGTTGAAATGTAATTATCACCCCATTAACCCATTAGTCCAAAACAATTCAGTGGCATAAATTATGCATACATAGAGATTATGCACCAATCAAAGTTAACCAATTGGGGCAGGGGAGTGCAGGCAAGGGGTTGGGATTTGATCGAGAGCTACAGATAATGGTCAAAATCCTGAGGGTAGAAAAACAAACACAAATCAAATGAACACAAAACCCCACCCCAAAGGAGAAAACTTACCTATTTATAAGTTGACGTTGATGTTTGTTTTTTTCACAGTGTATTGTTAAGTCCTATATCCATTGGCTTCAAGACAGTGAGTACAACCCAGTCTGTACTCTTTGTAATGGCAACCTAGAAGATGGTGATGTAGTACGCCTTGTTTGCTATGGTAAGTGTAGATCAACTGTTTTTAGAGATAACTTAGAAACAGTCAACATATCTGGCACATATCCATATCTCAATGCATCAGTGCATCTATATGTCAATGAATGCACAGAGGAGGCTGCTAAATGTGAGAGTAATGCAAAAGTTGCAAGCTTTTATATTGTGGCCATGTTATAATTTATATTGACAAACAACAAACTTATGGCTTGATCCAGCAATGTCTTCTTTCGCACACTCTACAGTATTTGATGGGATTTTTGCCATGATGAGACTTTGAATTCAGTTACTAATAAGAGTTTATATAATGGAGTGTTAATGGGTAGTAAAGAGGGGATATAGTTTGTTTTCACCAAGAAATAACACAATTTTTTCATCAGATGTGTTTCACTTGGCATGCATCAACAACTTCTGTCAAAGTCTTCCACCAAATACTGCTCCTGCTGGTTACACCTGTCCCAACTGCAAGGTTAAGATCAAATTACATGTACTTGTTTTTAACAATGTGAAAAATGCTGAACTTTCTCAAAAGATTCTGGTTTGGTTACAATTCGCCACTGCATTCACTAAACTGTCATTCCCAGTTGTTTATCTGTGATATAAATAGGCCACAATATCAACTTTTTGAGCAAAAGAAAAAGAAAATAATATGTGGCTGATACATTGGTGTTCATGCTTCATGTTGATTGGCTAAAAAAGATTGTGGATCCACTTTACAATACATAATCATGAAACTTGCAATCTATAAGAGCACATATAATTTCATTTTATAGCTATATAACACTTTCTCATTGTCCCTAGCTATGTATATTCCCACCAGAGAACATGGTATCTCCAGTAGTGGATCAGTTAAGACAAAAACTTTCCAGTGTAGCTTGGGCTAGGGCAGGATTTGGGCTTCCTGTGGTAAGATTATATTCTCTAGATACATTATAAATCTCATTTATTTGGACTGCAATGATAGCCTCCTTAGAAAAAAACATCTAAATGGCTTGAATGTCTGTCTGTTTTACAGCTTACTACTTGATACAGTAATATACCGCATGTAAATTTAGTTTGTTTACCCATTAGACAAATAAAACCATGGCATTATAGACCCATGACAGAAAACACAAAGAATGATTGACTGGCGTATAAGTAGTACAAGGCATAGCTGAGGGTGACTCTCTTGCTTGTTGATTGTTCTTTGAATTTTCTCAAGTGCATCTATAATGCCATGGGCAATTGGCCTTGTGTTGTCTAACTGATCTTAAATATAGCTTGGAAATCTATATCACAAGTGTTCTACATGTTTGCTGTACAGATTCCTACCCAAGCACCAGAACAGACTAAGACTGCACAAGAAGCTCCACACAGAGAAGTGACAGGTTAGTAAGCTATAGCTAGAACATTGTTCACTCCATACTCCAGAATTCAAAATATGAAAAAAAAAGGATTTTCTTTAAGCAAATAAAAGGTGCACACATGTCTCTGTATTGCGATATAACCATGCCAGGGTATGAGGAAAGTGAACTTAGGAACACAAAACCTAGCCAAGTGTTTCTATTGCTTTTTGAGTGCTCTTTATCTCTCAGAGTGTTTATATCAGTGACCCATGTGATCATATAATAGATCCATTTCACTAATTCCCGAACTGGAGGACAAAACAATAACCATTTTCACTCCAGAGAATTGAAGACTATTATCATGTAAAAATATTCCATTGTTTGTCCTCCAGGTCAGGAATTAGTGACATTGGTTGATACTGTTTTTATAAAAAATATTTTGCAGTTTTAGTGTGATACAAACATCATGTCCTCTGATATAAACATCATGGTAGCCAGCCAATTAGCATGTGTGTTATATCTCAAATATTTTTTAATACCAAGTATTAATGTGATATCTTTTCCATAATTATCTGCCGCTACATAATAATGCTTTTAACTAATGACAAAAAATCTACTAGCTTTTCATTGTTATGAAACAATGTGGGTCATTCGCAACAGAGCTAGGCTCCAATCTAAGATGAATGCATAAAGATCGAATTGGAATTTAGATGTTGGTTTTTGGGGAGGGAGGAAAACCGGAGAACCCGGAGAAAAACCCTCGAAGCACAGGAGAGAACCAACAAACAACTCTACTCACGTGTGATAGCAAGTCCAGGAATCGAACCCGAGATCCCAGCAGTGAGAGACAGCACAATAACAGTGCATGCCACCCATGCCACCTTAAGACAAGCCGAGGAATGTCATTGCCTTGCAGTGAGGATGCACTCAAGTTTTAGTTTTACACAGGAATAGAAACACGCCTAATTAACAATTAGACTATGAGTTCAAGTTTTCTATGAGTCAATAGATGTCAGTCGACAAGGTGCGTAGTGCTGAGTTGACCATTTGACTCATTGAAAATGAGAACAAGTAGTCTAATTGTTTTAGTAGAAACCCACTAGCATACTACCTTCAAATTCATACCAATATTTATTGATTTTAATTTTTTTAGCACAAAACGCCAGCTTTTTCACTGCTCACTATCACTCAATAGTTAGTGAGTACATGAGCCAATCAGATTGCAAGATTTGTTATAGTATGCTAGTGGGTTTCTACTAATTATAGTTCTAATAGTTATTGATTACACTGATCAGCAATGATGATGATCATGATATACATCTGTGGCATGTTTTAGCTTCATATAATGCTGAAGGAAAACCAGATTCTTACTACACTACCCCGACCTCATCAAGAGTAGAACAGAGACAACAAAGAGACCATGTTATACAAATGAACCAACAGACAGCACCACTCCAAACCAGCCACACTCAGCAGGGACATGTACGCAGTGAAGGTAATATGCATATATAACCTGGTACCTGGTACATATGCCTTGTACAACAATATACCAGTAAAAGTAATTTTTAATATATCGTTGATAGTGATGGTGTGACAGTGATGGTGTGACAGTAATGATGATAATGATGGTGATGATGACAGTGGTAATGACAATGGGAAAGTCTACGGTGTTGGTGGTAATGATGATGGTGATAGTGTAGTTAATGACAACAATGATGACGATGTTGGGTCAACCATGCCAATATAGCAGAGTTTTTCACATGATGATAATCATACTCTTTCTTGACCCCAGGTACAGTTTCTCGAAAAACATTTGACAAACGCCAAGATGATTTACATCAACCTCCCTATGATCACGATGAAAATAAATACCAAAGACGAGGAGCAATTGACTGGTTTACAAGATGGTTTAGGTGAGTCTTCTGATTGGCAAAGTTTAAACAATCCAGACCTTTTTATACCTTTTTAACTTTTGGGGTAATGATTTCCCATTTCAGATCTCTTGTTATTCCCTTAGATAATATTTATTCCCATGAGAGTAAATGCCTGGCAAAACCCCCTTCTGAAGTACTTGAATGTGAGGCTTGCCAGGTAAAAATGTATTGTTTAGTCAACATGTCCGCTGTGTGAGAAAAGTGAATGTGTGAAGGATATTACAAAGTAAAGTAAATATGACTATTACAAGAGCGGTACCTTTTCCTTAGTTATTTCAAGACCCTAAGTGTTAGTTCAGCTGGAGATCGTACCCAGAACCTTCTGTATTACAGGCTGATGCTCACCCAGTAACTAATGTTCACTGGTGTAATTTTCAGAACAAGAGTAAACAAACCAAAGACCTCTTCCATGGATGACCCTAATGCTTCACTAAAGCGAACCATGATGATCTTCTTCTTGGTAATTCTGGCGTTCGTTACGATTGTAGTCATATTTACTCGAGTTGGTCGAAATGCGGCCAGTAAAGACCCTTTCCTTGACCCCATGTCTAACCCTCACATTAAAGTGCAAAGAGACCATTCATAGTGAGCGATAAATGGATACGGACAGAGAGCCAAGAATGACACTAGAGCTTACCATTCTCTTTTTAAAAGAGAATATTGTAAATTCATTTTTATTAAGGCCTTGAAGTCGAAAATTTGTTCCCCCGATATTTTTCAATGTTACGTCAAGTGAGTATGAAATGAAAGAAAACTCGTCACAAGAAGACAATCGATAAACCATAGACGCGGAGAAAATCCAACAAAACATTAAATGCACGCGCCAAGAAAAAAACGAGAAACACGACAATAGAAATGGCTCGTTTATCACGTGACCGCCTTGTGACCGGCAAGGTGTCACGTGATGATCAAAATCCGCGCGATGTATTGCATACCTTACTACTGTGAAATTGAGCTAGTGTTTTATTTGTCTTAGTCTTATCAGTAGACTTAGTTTCCATTTTAATTTGACCACACAAGAAGAAACGCCACGATTCTTAGAACCAAAATGACCGCGTTCACAAAATACTCGAACTTGTGTGTCTGTGTCCTGTGGACATGTCTGTCCCGCGGGAAATGGAATGGCACTTACTCCCCAGCTTGTCGCTCGTTCCTTTTTCCTTTCCTCACTCAGTAACGGCAAAAAGGATTCATCCCTCCTCCCCCCCTACTAGGGGTAAGAAAGGATAGAGGAGCAGGGTCGAGGGCAGTCATGTGACCAATTAGCCGTGAAGGCCATGTAAATGAACACGTGACCTAGCTTATTGAAGTCCACAAGATGTTCTCAGTCAAGCCTTAACGTTTCACCCAACCGCCAAAGTTCTTTTAAAAGAGCTTTTTTGGAAGTCCCCTAACCCTTTTGTTTAGAAATCAGCCTTTAAAATTAATAACTGAAATCTAATAGCGAATAAGTAGGTAAAAATTGAAAATAAAGACGATAACAGCAATAAATATCCCTTAGATATTTTACTTAACTGATCAATTCTTTATTCTTTTCTAACTAAATCCTTACAACGGCAAGACGAACTAAATTAGACTCTAGAAATGGCAGCTGCGATTAGATGTTGGAGTCTTGATACTCCGGATTTTTTTCGGCTAGATTCTGCTAGAATTTTTCTTTGGATATTTTGAACGGATTTCTATGCTATCCTTGACCCATCAAGAAACGTCCCAGTGTGAGATAACTCCATTGGTGCTAACCAGGAGCGGTGCCCATCCAGACGTCCCCCCAGTGTCGATCGTAGAATTGTCTTGCCATCCTTTATGAACTTCTAGAATCTCTGATTTCATTGAAGATAAGGATTGCTTCAGAAGTTATTGGAAATATAAGACCTAGGGGAAATACGAGAGATTTAATTCAAATTCCCTTCACCTTCGAAAACTTCATACATGAGGCCCTGGCTCGGGAGAATCCCGCGCATTCGAAGTAAAACAAACTACCTTCCTTATTTTTTTACAGCCCCCATTGTGTAAGTATTCTCGGACGCGCAAAGCATTGATTTCTCTCACCCTTCGAAGTTTTTGTGGAACGCGCACTTGTGCCTGAAGAGATGACGCGTTTATTTGCGCTCAGTAAACCCGATAAACGCATGGCCCGAAGGATTTTCCAGCTATGTTCCCATTTGTGCGATAATACGGACAGACTGCGCAACTCGTCCCGAAACGTTCCAAGTTGTAGAGCGATTAAAAGTTCTGTGTTACTGATCACTTTGTACTCAGCGCTCAGCACATTTTCCTTTTGGGAACGACAGTTCTTCAGTTGAGCGCAACGCGCAGAGAATATGCACAATATTTCCTAGTCTCGATTAACTTGCAGTATCTACCTCGGCAATCTAACTTTCTCACTCGCAGCCATATTTAATCCCATGAAAATAAAAACCCTTTGTTTATGCTCATTCAAAGTTGTTCTGAAGTGCTTGAATGCGAGGCTCGCCGGGCAACAGCGTGGCCGCTGAAAACAATCGCTTTCCTTACCTAACTAATTACATTGCTTTTGGAGTTTATTCATGATGAGTGAGCCAGTTCTTCTGGTCGGAATTCCAAAAAGACTAACTCGAAGACAATTCTAGCTATGAATAACAACATGTTGACAGCTGAAAGAAAAGAGAAATCCTTTTAAAGGCCTGTGGAGAAGAATTTAAGATGTTGTAGACTTTGGCAAGTACAGGACTCAGGACTCACTCAACCATATCCTGGAAAAGGCCTATCTCAGACCAGGTATCATCCTCTTGGGAATAATGTTCTTTGTTCGAGACTCTTCTCAATCGCTATTCACGATGATAGAGAAGAAACAATATCCAAGGAAATAACGCATCTTCTATACTATTCATCTTATATGATGTAAAGTGCTTTGGGCATTAGCTCTAGTGGATTTAACACTATACAAATAAAGTTTGTTATTATTAGCTCATTATTATTATAATCTGAAACGGAAAATATTACGTTCGCGGAAAGAGGTTACCATAATTGCAAACCACTTAGATCTTCCTAAACTTCTCCATATCATTTTTGGCCCCTGGTACCCGAGTTGTTCCGGCTAACCCACTACAGCTTAAAAAAACAATTGATAACAAGCTACCTGCTGAGATCATCCCAACATAAACACCTGTTGCCTTCTCAGCGAGGCTGTGGTACAGCACACCAAGGACGGACATGATAAACGCAATACAGTTCGATATCTGACGAAAATAACAAAGGATCCTGAATGTTTTAACAAAAGCAAACGACAAGAAACTGTATTTATTAGAAATGGGTGTTCAATGTCAGCAGATCCAGGAAAATCAGAAAGGGGGTGAGAGGATGTCGCAGCAGCTTTCTAGAAGTTTTGAATGGACCAAGTCATCTGACAGTTCCACATAACTTTCTTGAGGAGATTAAGAAATCCCTGGCACAAGGGGAGTGTCCGTGGTGGCCAGTCTTGCTCCCCCAAGACCCTTTCTTACAAAAATGCAGACCCCATTAGCAGTTGGCTATTTAATTTATGAGTGAAAAGTAATTCAGTCTTGTAAATTAAATCGTATTCCATGTTTTTTTGCCCAACGGTCTGTTATTTTAAAACGTGCACCAACAATGTGTAATTTTCTGCAATCTGAACACGCATTTTTACGCAGAGTCGGCAAGAAAAATCTGCCATCTAGTGCTAATTTTTGTTGTCGATTTTTGTTTAGCTTCTTCTATTTCTGTTTTCCTAGATGAAACACTAGTTCACTTACCAATATCAAGAATGTAATGCTATGAGAATTGTTCTCTGGTGTCTCCACCGTCAGAACCGCAATGAAATCATTCACCAGAATAGCGAACAAAACTACAGAAATAATAAGAGATAACGACGTGTAGATCTCTTTACGGTGAAGTTGGACCCCGCGAAAGTTAAGCTGTTAAAAATATGATGGTACAACATTAGTACTTCTTGATTGGAGCGAGAAAAAACAGAGAAGTCTACACACCATTTGGCATCATTTGTGAGAAAGGAATTCGCTAAAATGCTGTATAGTTTGGGTTCCTCAAACTTGTCGTATTTTTGCTCAAGATGTGCGCGCTTTTCATTTCTCTATGGAACTGCAAAGGTTGTTACGTCATGCGTTAATAAGTGATGTCATAACCGGTTCGAACTTAGCTGTGAGCGCGGGCTTCCTGTGTGGGTGGCTCATGTTGATGATCAGCGGTTTCTCCCATGAGCAAGAAAACCAACATGGCGGACGGAGTGGCGTTGTGGAACGTTCGCAGTAAAAATGATGATTTTATCATCAATACAGTGCTTTGTAGAAGCGAAATTATTAAAAAAGGTGCGCTTATATGTCACTCTCACGATGAGATAATTTTAGAATATTATTTTGTCAAATTACTTAATTTATAGGAGTTTTAATTTCAGCTTAATGTTTGCAGCTGCGCTTCTACTTTGGAAAAATGATTGTCCTGGCTGTTTAAATAAAAAATCTTTTCTGTCAGACATTTTAGATGAATTGAGGAAGAAGTTTTCGTCTATGAGCCGCTATATCACCAAGAATCCTCTGTGGTCTGAGATGAACACCATGAAGTCTATCATCTACAAACACCACAACCAACATGGCAAAGAAAAGTATTTTCAAGGATTAAAAAGGGCAGGTTAAAAGTTTATTTACTTTTTGTATTCCTAGTTGAGACAATCCACAAATGTATCCACAAATGTTAAGCCTGGGGGGGGGAGGGGGTGGGCATATGTGGGCCATTTGTTTGCTCTTGGCATCCCCACCCTGAGGACTTTTATTTCCTGGTTTGCCCCAGGGTACAGCTTTTAACATCTCTTTACTTTTATTTTTGGAATGGGTGGCTGTCCAGGTGGAAAAATTTGACCAAATTTGACTCATTTTTCTCCCAGGGTAGGGAATTTTTATCAGAAATTGTTGAAAAAATATGCCTGATCCCCCTATCAGGCTTAACACATAAATGGGAATGTAGGGTAAGGAAAATGGCAAGAAAATCCTGCTAGTGCTGGTGGATAAGATAGAAGACACTGGAGAATCTTGAGGGTTTGTTAGAAATAATGAAAATTGAAGGTCCTCCCAAAATAGAACATTGTGCAGGGGTAAAGAGTCAAGTTGAGGGTAAGAAGGAAAAGTCGATCTTAACAGGAGGTGCAGGGAAGGTAGCAGACTTAGGAGGAGGGTATTGGGGGTGTACACCCCTTAAGGACAGAAAAGTGTCCTTCCAAACTCCTGTTATGTGCCCCTTTCACTCCTAAATGCTACAAATACTATGGGTGTAACATCCCCTAGAAAAAATCCTGGATCTTACTTGGTGTTTGGTATTTTATGCAATTTTAACAGGTGAATAAATATTGCATATTGAAGCTTTCAATTCTTGATTTAATTGTTTAAATACAGATTCAAAAGCATCTTGCAAGACTCAGAGAAATGGAACTGGAGGGCTTACTCTCCTCCTTTGTAGAAAAGATTCCAAAGTAAGTATTTTTCAAAGAAACCAAATTTTGTTGCATTCATAAAGTTGTATTAAAAAATCCTATCTTTTTTCCCCAAGAAAAGACTCCAAATTAATGGCATCAAATAAATACCCTTGTGTGGAAACTATTAAAAGTGTATTATTCAAGTTTATGGGAGCCACCAAGCTTATTACACAGGTAGGTACAAAATGAAACAATGGTATATATTCCCTGCTGATTTTAAAAATGTTGTATTGATTTTTTTATTACTTCACTTTGAATTCCATTTCTGTTGCAGACTATGGGCCACTGTAAGTACACTCTGTAGTATCCTTTAGCCACAAATAAGAATCTCTTACCCGTTCATTCCTTCCTTCCTGCCTTCATTCATTTACTTATTTATTTATTAAGCTTGTAACAATTACAATGACATGGAGCAAAAAGTAACTGCTAAGGAGAACCAGGTGGAAGAGTTCTCCAAATATAACTAAAAAAACAAAACAAAACAACAACAAAAACACTGGTGAAACAACTGGGCAACTGGTGAATTTGCTTTTGAATTCTATGGGAGATTTCTGGAGATTAGGGTCAGTTTGAAAAGCCTGGTTGCTCAAATTTTGTTTTGAAACTTGCAACAGAGTTTAATTTAATCTCATAATCTCAAAGTTTTTACATGTAGATTCTATCAGATGTTTATAGTAATTTCCCTAACTGATATTCAGTTATATTGGAGGTCAACTGTCAATGGGGTTTTTTATTAAATTTCATATTGTAGTTGCAGCTTCCTTGAGTCGGTTCTGGTAAGTCTAGCTGGATTGCTCCTATACGATATCCAGAAATGAGGGATCTATATGAAGTAAACATTTCATTTGTATATCAGAGGAAATAGAGGCAGATTGTGAGGGAAGTTGCTCAAAAGCAGCCCCAAAATCAGATGCTAAACAAACTTTTGACTTTGCTTCTTCATGTAATTTGATCAGCAGTATTCATTGTTGCTTTGTTTTTGAACAATTATTTCAGGGTTCTTCTCAAAGATTTCCTGTATAATGTGATTGAATGTTATGAAAAGCTGTACCCTTGGTTAGACATTATGCAAGGTACATATCAGGTTTGTATTCTAGTATACATTTTAGACAGTCTTTCACTTTTTACTTTTTTCAACACTATGTAATTGTCATATACTTATTCATTCATTCATTCATTTCTGCAAATTCCACCCTAGGCCTAAATAAATAAAATAACTAAAAACTAAACTGTTGCAAGTGACGTTGCCAGTGATGTCACAAGTAAAAATGAGCTCTATGTTTACGGATGGACACATGCAACATTGCAGGGAACATTGCATGAGTATGTCTAACCCTTTTTTTGACCATCCTATAGCCTACAGTAACACAGCCAAGCAGAATGGTTGATTTGTTGCATGTAATGTTCAATGTTGCAGGTTGATAAAGATTTCAAGTCAGATCTTCCTACATGTCTCAAGACCTGGATCACAAGTAATGAGCTGGATAGCATGCCACTATTTGAATCAAAACAGCAAAGGTACATGTAAGACTGAAATTCCAATTTAGAGCAACCAACTGGATAAAGCTTTGTGATTGGCTGAGCAGCAAGCTCCTGAACTGTGATTGGTTCATTTCAGATCCATTCTGGTGATCCTGGACCTCCCCTTTACTGCATTAGCAGGATTTTTACACTTTTTGCAATAAAATCAACTTATGAATTAATCAATAACAGTACACATTTTTTAGCCATATTTTTATGTTTTACTTGATGTTGCAGCAAACCCGAGTCTCTTACTCCACACACATCAGAAGTCCTTGAAAAACTCTTCTCATTCACACCAACAAGTGTACAAAGTAAGTAGAATACTGTATGTACAACTACATGTACACAACACATGGTAACATCACTGCCATTCACAAGATACATTTAAGGGAGCATTCATTTTTTTATAAGGGGAGTTGGGCCAGAGGAATTATAGTGTGTCAATGTTTTCAGGCCCCCAGTGTTAGATTTGGTTTACAAACATTCCCCTACCCCCCACCCCTGCCACCCTTATGCAACTGATAAAACCTGCCCTCAGATTATTACAGAAAATCAAAGATGACCAACCCCTTTCTTCTAAATGATTCTGCTTCTAAATGATTCTGCTTCTAAATGATTCTTCTAAATGTTATGCCTTTGTCTCAGAAATAGCCACACCAAATTTGTTAGATATTAGTTACACAGAAAAGGGCTTGCTACACAACGATATTGAAGGTAAGTCACTATGAATTTAGTAATTCATTGTGATTTAAAATTTAGTAAGGAAACTGATAGATGAGTATAATTGACAGTTTTACACACTAAAATGAAAACAAAACTAAAAGAAGTAGCAGGTCTGCAGATTATGTAGTGTAGTGTAGTGTAGTGTTACATACATTGGGTCTAAACCTGTATGAATTTTAATAAGTTAGTTAATGGTATTTAGATCTATTATTTAATTATATCTTTACAGAGAATTTTGAAACAAGTTTGAATTCCCCTGAAAGTCTACTTGATGCCTCTGAACCTGTACCCCGTCAACTGGTAATTTATTTTTGTTC
Source organism: Stichodactyla mertensii (assembly GCA_011800005.2). Lineage (NCBI taxonomy): Eukaryota > Metazoa > Cnidaria > Anthozoa > Actiniaria > Stichodactylidae > Stichodactyla > Stichodactyla mertensii. The sequence continues at coordinate 6,372 of JAAAQI020163893.1, read as the reverse complement.
AAGGAAGAAAATTTAATATCGTATCATTGTGAAAGTGGAAGGAAATATGTAATATAAGGATCAGGTTAGTGAGGGTTGAATTTCTTCATATTGATTGCTTTTCTTCTATTTTTCAGTTTAAGGATGTCACCCATAATGACATGACAGCTTCCATGATAGACCCTGGGATAAAAAATAAAAAAGACCAGGAAAACAATGTACAAGCCTGTAAACAGCTGTACTTGGAGCAAGATATGAATGCTATTAATCTAACCTCAAAATCACATACAGGAGTGGCAGGAAAGAGTGGTGCTCACTTTTCAAAAGAAAGGTCATACAGCCTTATTCACTATCCCAATAAAAAGTTGAGGTATTCAACTTTGTCTGGAGCTTTTAAAACCCCTGTTTCATGTATGAAGCAAAGTAGAAGGATTATACATGACTCAAAAATGTTTAAGTCCAAGGACAAATTAAGAGAAAAACTGCAAAATGAATGCATTCAAGGAAAAGCTAATAAAAGGAAAAGAGGACTCTACAAAACTTACAAAAAGAAGAAAATATTTATTAATGCAAGTGGTAACGTTATATTAAATGAACACTTAAGAACTCCAAAGGATGAAAATGAAAAATATCAAAATCGATGGAAAAAAAAGCTAAGCTTGATTGTCCACCAAAGAAAACTCAAAATGCAGAGACCAGTGCCAAATGTAACTCCTAATGGGAATGTTCAAAATGGGGGCAAAGGAGACATCAGTTTGTCATCCAACTCAGATGGCATTATTTTGGATGTGCAGCATGTTGACTACAGCAAGAATGAAGAACAAAGTTACCTTGGTAAAAACATTCTATCCACTTCTGGAAAATATTCTAGCATTAATTCACTGCAGAAATTAGTAGCTGACCAGGATTTGTTGTCAAGAACAGGTGAACTTGGTCAACAGTTCAACAAAGGCATTAAGGAGAACAAGAGATGTATTGGTGAGAACTTAAATCTTTTAACAAAACAGGTACCAAACCTGAAGGAGCATCCTCAAACCAAAGATGATTATGTTGACAATCTCTTTAATATATTAGGTGTTTGATTGTGTCTGTGTGCAAAGAAAATATGCAATTTTAGCAGCTGCATGAGTAACAGTTTCATCATCCAACATAACTGATGTTCATCAAGCACTGCCATTCATTAATTAAAGGTCTTTTGAAGGCAAGATTGTACAGTTTGATTTGACCAGAGTGGACAAAAACACTTGGATAAGATAAGGAAAGTAAAGAGCTCCTTATATCCCCAAATGGTTGTTCCCATTGAATTAAGAAATTAATATACAACTTTGATGAAAACAATTTAAACAACTTTAACAAATCTGTTTGTGATTGTAAAATGTTTTTTATTAATTTTTAGAACTAGTGAAGATACAGGAATCTACTGACTTTGCAAAACTTATCTTTAATATAAAATTATTAATTTGAAAAAGTTTGCTTTGGTCCATGGCAGCTTCAATCTAAAAATACATCTATTTATGACTCTGTTTTAATGGAATGATGCATGAATCATTTTGGGTATGTTTTACTGTCAATGGGATGATAATGATTACTTATAAAGGAAGGGCAAACTACAATACTTGGCATGCCTAGGAAAGCAAGCTTTGTTCAGAATGTCTAGATATACGTGCCAAACTAACACAGTCCGTGACCTGATGGGGGTGACAATGACTGTGTAATTAGACTTCACCTTAATTTGAACTACAAGCTCCCCTAATGCATAAACATGTAGCTATTAATATGCAGGGTTCGTGCTACTCCTTAAACTGCTTAAAAACTCCTTGAATTTAATTCACATTTTCAAGGGCTTTTAAAAGGGAATTTTAAAATTTTAGCAAAACTCCTTGAATTTCTGCTTTGATTGTTACTTTGCAAGGTTCTGATATAGATCAAGTCATCCAAGTTTTTTGCATTATCAATTTAAATGCTGATCATGAAAAGCATTTTTTCTACATCAATTGGCCTACAACTACTTCCAAAATTACAGTATCTACTGCATGTTACTTCACTGTAATTGAATTTTTGAAAGTGCATTATAAAGTATAATTATGTTTAGGTGATCAAACAAAAACACCATGTAAAACCATAGTTCAGTGAGCTAAATGTACTCCCTGAAAATCAATTTTTGATCCTTCCATACTCCTTGAATACTCTTTAAATTTTAACTGGATACCTTAGCACAAACCTTGTATATGGTATCTCAGTTGGAAAATCCTGGTGCATTTTGTTTTAACTTCAGCATAAAATTTGGTGACTGTTTTGAAGGTTATCCACAGGTACTGTACAGATACAATGGACTAGTGAGCTGTAAAACATACTTGAATTCTAAATGCAAGTAGCAGAACAAACGTTTCTCATATTACCATGCTTGGTGTAACAGGTTTTTGTTGTTGTGATGAAGTAGACATGGCTTCTTTCATAATTGCACAACTTCTGAAACATAAAAGTCTTTTTTCTATGTAGTGGAAATTTTATCCTTTTTTTTCTAGACTGCTAGCAGTCATCCCACTTTTCTCTCCTTGTGATATTCTATATTATAGAACTTTCTTAGCAGTCTTAAAGTGTGGAATGCAGAGAACACACAGAAAATTGATTAATTACTCATTAGGCTTGTAGGAGCTATCATTGCAGCCATGAAGGCTGAAATACTCCACTGACCACATCTTATGAACTAGAGACAGGAAAAACGGGACTGTCCACAGTCTATAATTTCCCTTTCATATTAATAAGTTGAAATCATTAATATCATAATTATTATTTATACTCTGGTACAGATATTAGCTGTGTAATGATTGATGTTGTTTGGGTTTTGATTATAATTATATTTTGATGGTAACCTTTAGCTTCCCACTTCAAACAGCATTTTTATTGCCTGGAAGAAATAAGGAAAGATTCTAGTTTTAATGCAAATATACAGTAGATCAAACAGGAGGAAGAGAGTTTCATTCAGTATCCAAACACTGAGAGGTGGGTTGAAAAAATGAGGTGCAGCTTAGTTTTTTTAACCAATTTTGAGGTGTTTGGATAGAGGATGAAATGCTCTTTCAAGTTTGTCTATTTGATCTAGCTTCTCAAACCATGAATAATTCTAGGAGAAAATCAAAGTGAAAGTTTGTCAAATTTTATGGTAAATAAATTAAGATCGCATGTCCAAACCATGTTTTCTCTTCATAAGTTATTCAGGATTTTGAGAATATTGATACAAGAATGAAACAATAAGAGGTGAATAGCCACTTTGAAGCTATTATTTGAAGATTTAATTTTGGGGACGCAAAAAGATGGATATATACACTCTGACACATCAGGTTCTGAAACATGCATTAAACAATGGAAGTAGTCCAGCCCTGACCCATGGCTAATTCTCCCTTCTAATCTTCAGTGTTTGAATAGTTAAAAATTTGAGAAAAGAGGAGTTGATCTTACTCTTTGCATAGCAACAATCCAAGCAAGCGAATGCTTTCTTTCTGCTTCTGGTGAAGAAACTGCATGTAGTCGTACTTCAAGGACACTTCCATCTTCCTTGTACTTCAAAACAATCCCATTGACATGGTCATCTAATTTTACAAACATAAATGATTAATTATTGATGATATGAAGAAAACATAAGTCTTAAAAAACTTCATCCATCATGTACCAGTACCTTCTTTTTCTGTGATGAGCTGGACAGAAACCAGTGTAACAAGTGCCACTGGGTCATGATGGGCATCACCATCACACTCAAAAAGAATAGTCCTAAAAGAACATTGATTAGAAGTTTTATTTATTTATAAACAATCTTTAGACAGATGGTCCAGTTCAGCAGGGCTGGTTTAGCTGAAGGCCTGTTTTAATAATTTGCAACTAAAGTGACAGAGAGAACACCTTTATCTTTAGAGTGACTTCAGTAACCTTGTGAAATCTTAGAATCTTAATTGTAACTCTGTTTACCTGTGTGTCTTGTTTTCCAATTTACAAACAAATGTTAGTGGTGCTGAGTCATCAATAATAAACCTGGCACCTATTGGAAAGTCAAAACTATAAGTTGTAGTATAAAATTAAAGTATAATTATTTGTTTAAATGTAATCTAGCTAGCTAGCACTGAGGTTTGTTGGGGGGAAACATTCAGACTGTTCAGAACAAACTTGAAGTTTCCCATTTTGCCATTTTAAAGTTCCAAAGCTTGAGATAACCTTGGAATGTTGTGAACAAACTTTTGGAAGCTGCAATGTAAAAGACACCATCTGTAGGTATGCTATGCATAAATATACCATGGCAAAGTAATTTGAGATGTTTGTTGAAGAACTCTTCCTCTTTCTTGGCCAAATGTGAACACTGTTCACAGACTCTGACAGGATCAACAAAACTGAGTCGCTCCATCATCACTTTATGACTACAGCACTTGTTGCAGAAGATTCTACCACACCGTCGGCAATGATGCTACAATCAAAAATATGACATCATAGTGAATCAGTACAAAGGGGGTGATTACATGAGACCAGTATGAACTCAGATCAGTATGACTTCACATTGGTATGTTTATATAAGACCAGCATCAAGGGAACTGCTGGCCATTTAAGTTTGTACTGGTCTCATGTAATCACCACCTAAGATTCAGCAATGACAGATTATATTTTGGATGGCAGTGGTTGATCAGATGCAAGCAAGAAAATGAGCATTTTTATGCTAATTTAAATTGCTGGCTTGAATTCACAATAGATTTTGAATCGTGCTTTGTACAGGAGCCAGTTAGTTTTTGCCTCCCAAAGTCATAGGTTTATAAAGTTTTTGTATATAATAAACTATATTCTATAATAAGAGAGGAGAAATGCATGGACACCGAAAAAGTGTCCTAAAACCAAATTTCAAGTTAGCCTATGAATATTTCGACACCTTGAGGGGAGTCCCCATTTGAATCTGGTTCGAAAAACGTTTTATGCTAGTATTATTGTCTTTTTCGTTTCGATCATAAAACACGTTATCAGTTAAAACCATTTGAAGATCATAGGATTAAACTATCATAACAACAACAACAAGCCTTAAATTTTGATCGTAATTAATAGCTGAGAAAACTGTAAAATTCGTACATGATTGTACAAAAATATCGAGAAGAATTCGAATCGCTTGTGGAATTAATTTTTGAGCTAACTGTACAAATATCAATTAATAAACATAAGTTTTGGAAGACAGAGGGATCGAAATCATTTTTCGAGTATTCCGGTGACGTCCTATATTAAAGTTGCGCAAAGCAGAGTCGTCTAGAACATGCATAAGTTGTTCTCAGACATCTCTAAACTACTTCAATTATTTATAAAGTACATTACCCTTCGATGAGTAAAGTCAAACTTGACATTACATTTGACGCAGTTTGGAAACTATAAATAAAAGAATACAGAAGTCAAGTGAGGGAGAGTCGCCAACAACAAAAACATTGCACGAATTCAATTCTGGGTGAGATTTTTCGTAGAATTTCCATACCAAAGCATCGTCCTCCCAGTGAGGCTCCTCTAGAAGGAATGGAGAACGATCTGCATCGGACGTGGACACCATTCTCAGTCCACTTTTACTCTTGATCAGTTGTTTTTCAGACATTTTTGGATCACAACACTGAGAAATTCACGAGAAAGAAATCAACTACCAGCGGTAAAACCCATAAGGATACGCGGGCTCAGATACCAAGCCAATCGATAATGCGTCGTATGACCTTCGTATTACTAGTAAGAAAGTTATTATTTCAACAAATTTAATCAAAATCAATTTTAAAATTACAGAGAAGCGAATTACAGAAATTACAGAAAAGAAATTTTGAAAGGATATTTATACGTGATAACTTGGATTAAACGAAATGATTTTTTTCACTTTTTTAACTTTGAGGAAGTGATTAAACGGAAAGCAAAACGGACGCTTCGGATTATTTGTTCGTTAACGTTTCCAGTGGCGGTTCCAGGATTTTTCATTCTTTCACCATTTATTCTCGAGCATCAAAAATAGATAATAATAAATGCATGCGCACTTCCTGCATCTCTCCCCAGGATCCACCCCCGAATTGCACCGACCTGTGATTGGATCGAAGATAAAAATGTCCGGTGCGATTCCTGTAACTACAACTGCACAGGAATTGCACCGACCTGTGATTGGAAGATAAAAATAGTCCGCCGCAATTCCTGCGAATACGACTGTGGTAGCCTGCGTGCAGACGGTTGCTTACCCGTAATAACCGTCTGCGAAAGTTCGCCAGATATAGTGTTCTCTGTGACCCGAAATAAGAAGCGATTTCTGATTGGCTCTCGCCCGGATCAATTTTTACGCGAACTCTCATTGGTCGAAGGACCTGGACGCCATATTGAAAAAATGTTTGCATTGCAACCGGAAGAGATTGG